>PVKU01004761.1:0-138416 GCA_004027475.1 Anoura caudifer
GAAGAAAATCTAGAGATTTACCAGGCAGGCAAGGCAGCGGCTGGCAGACTGGGCAGTCTCACATTTGCTTGCAGATAAACTGGGAGGAACAACTGGGGAGTGAGACAGACTGCGCAACCCAGGGTTCCAGCACAGGGAAATAAAGCCTCAAAACCTCTGACTGAAAACACCTGTGGGGGTTGTGGCGGTGGGAGAACTCCCAGCCTCACAGGAGAGTCTTTTGGAGGGACACATGGGATCCTAGAATGTACACAACCTCACCCACCTGGGAGTCAGCACCAGAAAGGTGCAATTTACTTATGAGTAGTGGGGAAAGTGATGGAAAGCAGGGCAAGAGCTGAACAAGGTGTATTGTTCCCTCTCTGACCCCTCCCCCAAATATAGTGCCACTTGCAGCAGAGTGGGTTGCTCCACCCTGGCTAATACCTAAGGCTCCGCCCCTTACAACAGGACAGGTGTTCCCAGACAAAGAAATAGGGCACGAATGAAAGAACACACCAAAACTCAAAAAAAAAAAAAAAGTACTAAGCTAAAAGGAGATAGCCGACCTATCAGATGCAGAGTTCAAAACACCGGTAATCAGGATGCTCACAGAATTGGTTGAGCTCGGTTGCAAAATGAAGGCTACACAAAGTGTTAAACTAAAAGTGTTTCCCTTATAATCAGGGACAAGACAGGAATATCGACTTTTACCCTTCTTATTCAACACAGTACTGGAGTCCTGGCCACAGCAATCAGACAAAAAGAAGGGGGGAAAAGTGATCCAAATTGGAGAGGAGGAAGTAAAACTGTCATTATTCCCAGATGACATAATATTGTACATAGAAAACCCTATAAGCTCCACCAAATGAAACTACTCCACCTAATAAATGAATTCAGCTAAGTAGTGAGAAACAAAACTAATGCTCAGAACAGACAGCATTTTTATACACCAATAGGGAACTACCAGAAATAGAAACTAAGAAAACCATCCCATTTCCTATTGCAACAAAAAAATAAAGTACTTAGGAATAAATGTTTAAAAGGAGATAAGACCTGTACTCAGAAAACTTTAGGACACTGAAGAAAGAAATTGAGGAAAATAATACATAAATGGAAGCATGTACTATGTTTATGGATAATAAGAATTTACATCAGGAAAATGCCCATAGTACCCAAAGCAATCTACAGATTCAACACAATTCCTATTAATACCAATGGCATAGTTCACAGATCTATAACAAAAATTCAAAAAATTTATATGAAACAAAAAAAAAAAAAAAACCAACCCTAAAGAGCTTCAGATCTTGGAAAAAAAGAACAAAGTTGGAGGGGTTGCAATACCTGATGTCAAATTATACTCTAAGGCCATTGTAATCAAAACAGTCTGGTCCTGGCATAAGAACAGACACACAGATCAATGAAAAAGGACAGAAAGCCCTGGAATAAACCCATGCCTTTGTGGTCAATTAATATTTGACAAATGAGGCAAAAGTATACAATGGAGCAAACACAGTGTCTTCAACAATGGTGTTGGAAGAACTGGTCTAACACATGCAAAAAAAAAAAAAAATGAAGCTAGACCACCAATTTATACCATAGACCAAAATAAACTCAAAATGGATAAAAGATTTAAATATAAGTCATGATACCATAAAAATCCTAGAGGAAAACAGAGGCAGTAAAATTTCAGATACTCAGATAGCAATATTTTTGCTGATATATCTCCTAGGGCAAGGGAAACAATGGAAAAAAATAAACAAGTGGGACTACATCCAACTAAACAGTTTCTGCATGGCTAAAAAACCATCATCAAAATGAAAAGGGAACCAACTGTATGCGAGGACATACTTGCCAATGATACCTTGGACAAGCATTTAGTATCCAAAATATGTAAGAACTCACATGACTGAACACCAGGAAGGCAAACAATCCAATTAAAAAATGGTCAAACAACCCTGAATGGACACTTCTCCAAGGAGGACATACTCAAAAAACAGAACTAAGCTACAAGGAAATAGCCAAGTTATCAGATGCAGAGTTCAAAACACTGGTAATCAGGATGCTCACAGAAATGGTTAAGTATGATCACAAAGCAGAGGAAAAAATGAAGGCTATGAAAAGTAAAATAAAGGAAAATGTACAAGGAACCAACAGTGAAGGGAAGGAAACAAGGACTCAAATCAACGGTTTAGACCAGAAAGAAAAAAATAAACATTCAACCAAAACAGAATGAAGAAGCAAGAATTCAAAAAAATGAGAAGTTTAGGAACCTCAGGGACAACTTTAAACATTTCAACATCCGAATCATAAGGGTGCCGGAAGGAAAAGAGGAACAGCAAGAAATTGAAAACTTACTTGAAAAAATAATGGAGAACTTCCCCAATCTGGCAAAGGAAACAGACTTCCAGGAGGTCCAGGAAGCTCAGAGTCCCAAACAAGTTGGACTCAAGGAAGCACACACCAAGGCTTCCCAAAATGAAAGATAATTACATTACCCAATATGAGAGATAAGGAGAGAATCTTCAAAGCAGCAAGAGAAAAGGAGACAGTTACCTACAAAGGAGTTCCCATCAGACTGTCAGCTGATTTCTCAAAAGAAACCTTACAGGCAAGAAGGGGCTGGAAAAGTATTCCAAGCCATGAAAGGCAAGGACCTACACCGAAGATTACTCTATCCAGCAAAGCTATCATTTAGAATGGAAGGGCAGATAAAGTGCTTCCCAGGTAAGGTCAAGTTAAAGGAGTGCATCATCACCAAGCCCTTATTATATGAAATGTTAAAGGGACTTAAGAAAAAGAAGATAAAAAACATGTACAATAAAGTAAGAGCAAACTCACAATTATTAACAACCACCTAAAACAAAAACAAACTAAGCAAACAGCTAGAACAGGAACAGAACCAGAGAAATGGAGATCTCGTGGAGGGTTATCAGTGGGGAAGGGGAGGGAGGAGAATGGGGGACAAGGAATAAGTAGCATAAATGGTAGGTACAAAACAGATAAGAGGAGGTTAAGAATAGTATGAGAAACGTAAAAGCCAAAGAACTTACATGCACGACCCATGGACATGAATTAAGGGGGTGGATAGTGCAAGTGGGAAGGAGGGTGCAGGGCAGAGGGGAATAAAAGGGAGAAAAAAGATGGGACAACTGCAATAGCATAACCAATAAAATATATTTTTTAAAAAAGAATGAAAGCTAGCCATTTGCAACAACATGGATGAACCTTGAGGGCATTATGTTAAGTGAAGTAAGTCAGGCCAAGAAAGACAAATGCAGCACGATCTCATTTATATGTGGAATTTAAAAAACGAAACACTACACTCATAGATACAGAGAGTAGATTGCTGGTTGCCAGAGGCAAGGTGTAGAAGGTGAATAAAGTGAGTGAAGGGGGTCAAAGGTACAACTTCCAGGTAAAAGATAAGTAAGTCCTGGGGATGTCATATCCAAGCAGCACGGTGACTATAGTTAATAACACTGCATTGCATACTTGAAAGTTGCTGAGAGTAAATTTTAAGTCTTCATCACAAGAAAAAGACCTGTCTGTACCTATGTGTGATGATGAATGTTAACTAGACCTCTTGTGATCATTTCCCAATACATGCAAACATAGAATCATTAAGTTGTACACCTGAAACTAATATAATGTTGTTATATGTCAATTATATTAGTTTTAAAACTTTTAAAACAATTTTAATTTTTTTTAAAAACACGTTCAGTTCATTTTCTGAAAGTAAAATCTAGACATTTGTTAAAAGCAGATATTCTGGAAGATAAAGAATACATATAGTATGTTCCTCTCTTAATCTGTGAAGTTCTTCTTGGACAATCTCAATGGATTTTTGGACAGCTTTTCTGGACAGCTACCTTCCTCCTGTGGTCCCTGTACACCTTTACCTCTCGGGCGTTTGGTCTTCCTTGACTTCCTGGATATCGGACTATCAGGTTTTGCTCATCACTGTCCACAACGAATGGGTATGTCCCAAAGCTCGTTTCTTCTTTTTCTTTTTCTCTCCTTATTCACTCCCAGAACTCAGGGACGCAACTACCACCTCAGGAGCAAGGCTGCCAAGTCGATCCTGAGAAGTACCTCATGTTTCAGTCCACTGTGTCTGCAGAATTCTCTTTTTATGTCTCATTCACACTAGAAGAAAAATATCATCGAACAAAACCATTACTGCGCCACAAGCCAGATTAGCTTCCTATGTGCATTATAAAATAACTATCAATTTTTTCCAGGCTTGGGAATATTACAAAGCCTTGAAAATCATGAGATGAAATTTATATCAAACTGCACACTTCTATTGATAAACAAACCTGTTAAAAAGTGGTATGAATTTTGATATCTGACTATCAAAGAACGATTTTCCCCAAAACCTTACAGTTTTTCAGAAGTGTCTGTCGAACAAGCCTAACGCTGTATTATTTGGGGATGAAATTGCTCCCGATTGTAAAACAAACAAGCAAAAACCGAAGAATTTCTCTGACCATGAAAATGTGTGCATTGTGTAGGACAAATAGGTTGCAGTGCAGTTATCGCTTCCTACTCGTGGAGTCGATCGTCACCCCTTAGAGCGCTAATTCTGGAAAACCACCTACAACCTCTTAGAACCAGCCCAAGCTGCTGAACACTACAAGTCCCATGATGCAAAGCACGTGCCCTGACCTCTACTGGCCTCAGTTCCTCCTGGGAATTGTCACCTTGCCATCACCTGTCGGGAAAACCAGGTGCTGTAGCCTGAGTTTCCCAAAATTTACACAAACAGACCTGAGGCCGAGAAAGAAGAATTCCTATCGCGAAGCTAGAACCAAGCCAGGCGCCGGACAGCACCGGCCCCCCGCCCGCCAGCGCCTCGGGGGGCGGTGCCCCCGCGTGCCGTCACTTCCCGTAGCGCCGCGCGCCCCGCCCAACGCGTGCCCTCGCCGCGCAGGGTCCGCGGTCGGCCGAGGGGCGGAGGCCGGCCGGGCGGGGAGCTGCCGCTGTCAGTGCGTCGGGACACGTGAGACCGCTGGACGGGGCGGGTGGGGACCGAGAGCTGCGGGGAAAGTGGGTCGGATTTACCCTTCATCGGAAACGTGCTGGACTTGGACGGCGGAGCGGGCTCAGGTAGGGGCCGGGCAGCGGACGCCGACCCCGGCGCTGGAGCGTTGGCACCCGCGCCCGCGGCTGGCAGGCGGCACGCGGGCGGAGGGGCGCCGCGGGCGCGGCTGTCGTGGGAGGCAGGGACCCCTGGAGCTGGGCTCCGACGCTCGCCGAGCCCCAGCCTCACTCACGGCCTGCTCAGCCAGCGCCGGGGCGCTGGTGCAGCCGGGCTGCGCCTGGCATCCCCGCTTTTCTCCGGTCGCCCACTCCTGTCGCCCAGCGTGCGGTCGCGGCTCGGCCCCGCACCTGCCGGAGGGTTTCCGGGCTTGGTCTGGGCGCCGCGGCCGAAGCGCGGACGCTGCGGCTGAGCCTGTGTTTCCGTAAGTTCGGTGGCGCCCCTTGGCGGTCGCACCGCGGGAGGTGCAGCCTTGCGGCCTCAGGTAACCGCGTGGCGGGGCGCGGGGCGGTCCCGCTGGCCGGGGCGTGGGGAGGAGGCTGAGACTTCCGACGTCCATTTACTGATGTTTGTTGGCGGGGATCGGGGTCGGCTGGCCTTCGGACGGCGCCGAGGAGCCCTGGCGAAGCCTGTGTCTCGAGGCTTGGAGGGTGGGGAAGGCTGCCCAGAGCCCTGTGCCGTGGGAAAACTCTTATTGCAGCATCTTTGCAAGTGCGAGCAGCTCATTTCCTACTTTTCTCACCGGTGCAATTACGTAGATGTAGGTGCATAAGCAGGCACGTTGTCATGTCACTGATCTGTAGCTAATACTTAACGACATAGTGGTAAACCTTTACTTATTCGTATTATTACGGAATTATTTTTGAGATAAACTAGCCCTGTTGACAACGGAAGTTATGAGTATAAGTTGTAAAGTTGTTAAGTACCCTCAGTTTTTGGTGCAGCGGAATCAGTGGTTATCCGGAAACTGAACAACATTTAAACTTTTAATCATTGCATCTCGTTGGAGATAAGTTTAATGTCTATTTGGGTGTTATTTGATTAATTTAATTTTTACATGTTTGGGGTTTTTTATTTTATTTTATTTTATTTTTCTTTCCAAATGCAGTTGCTGTTTGTAGCGTCTAAGCTTCTGGTTCACTGTTTTTCCTTTGGTTGATTCTTTATAGAGTTTCACTAACTGATTCAAAAGGTGATGTGAATAAGGTGAAAAGGTGATGGGATTCCCCTGCCCTCCCCTCCCTGTGCTGTATGTAGTACTGTCAGGACTATAAACAAAAGAAAACCTGAGGAAGGTTGAAGTGAACAGAACAGAAATCTGTCATAAAGAAATACAGGGGGAGGGGAAGAGTGTCAAGAAAAGGGGTATGTAGTTCTGCTCTCTTTACCTTGCAAATCAGACTCCTTACAGATGATATTTTGCAATTAAAGAAAGATTTGAAGCATGTTTCCTTTTCAGATAAAAGAATAGTGGGTCATAAAACTAAAAGAAATGGATATGAACATCATATTTTCTTTTGGGTAATGCTTCGGATTAAAGACCAGTCTTTCAATATGTCCTTCTCGTTTTTAGGCAGCAAATTCCCAAGAAGACAATCATGGATCGCGCCTCAGTTGCCCTCTGAGTGTTTGGACGCAGCCGCGTGCAGGATTGTCGCAAAGCCGGGAAGAAGATGGCAACCCCTTACGTGCCCGTCCCTATGCCCATAGGGAACTCCTCGTCCAGCTTTACAACCAACAGGAACCAAAGAAGTTCTTCTTTTGGGAGCGTTTCAACCAACTCAGACTCTTCCAAAGGCCGGTTAGAAGACTCAAACATGGGGAACTTAAAACAGGCAAGTGCGCCTGATCTAATGGATGGCAGCCCCCACGTCAGGACTAGATTTACAAACGCACATTCTTCCATTGAGTACTCTGCTAGACCAAGAGAAAGTGAAGAGCAGAGTTCTGAAACGGTGGATTTGGAAGAGAGGCCGTCGACACCTACTATTTTAGGGTACGAGGTGATGGAAGAAAGAGCTAAATTTACGGTGAGTACTGGCTTTAGCTGCACACCGCTAGAAGGTGAAAGACCGACTCAGCTGTGTTCTGTGTCCGAGTTAAATGGGTTAATGTTAGCGCGTACTTGTGATTTCCTGAAGATGGCATTCAGGTGGTTTTTACACTGTAGATTCTGCCGTTGTGGTAAACTTTTGTTTAACCTGAGCGAACCGTCACAAACCAGACATGCTTTGAAACTTAGACGCAGATCAAGAAACTACGTATGTGCATCCGTAACCACCACGATGCCGTCCTTCGGTCCGTAACTGCTTCCCTGACAGCCTCCGTTAATTTTGCCTGTATCTGTATTTTACGTAAACGGAGTCGTGTATGGTCTCTCGTCATCAGCATTTGGTTTGCGAGCCTCCTTGACCTTGCATGTGACTGTAGGTAGCTCATTTTTACTACTGATACTATTCGTTCACATGAATGTCTGCCATTTTCCTGTTGATGAACACTTGGGTAATTTCCAGTTTGTGGTCTTACACATGCTGCCACTGCAAACATTTTAGTGCTTGGCACTCAGTAAACATGTGGACACATGTCTGTTGATGCCTGCCTAGGAATAAAATTACTGGATCATATACCCAGCTTGTAAGATATGAACAGTGTACCGCGGTGGTTGTACTAATTTATAGTCCTGTAAGCAGTGTGTGAGAGTTCCGATTACTCCACACCATCCCAATATATGGTATTTTTCCCTCTTTGATTTTGGCTATTCTGGTGGGTAGAGTGATACCACATTGTGGTCTTCATTTGCATTTCTTAATGACTAAATAAATGGAAGACATTTTTGGCCATTTGGATAATCTCTTTTGCGAAGAGTCTGTTCAAGATCTTCGTTAACTTTCCTGTGAGCAAGACTTTTCCACTTTAATTTGTAGTTTTCTATGCATTTGGCAATAAGTCTTCTTTTAGGACATGTATGGTGACTGGTTTCCTTTTCACTCCCTTTATGATGCATTTGATTTAAAAAGGTTCTTAATTTTAATATAGTCCAATTTATTAACTTTTTCTTTTTTTTATTATTGTTCAAGTACAGTGGTCTCCATTTTCCTCCCACCACTCCCCTCCATCCCCACCTCCCACCCTCCATCCCACACACCCCTTTGACTTTGTCCGTGTGTCCTTTGTACATGCTAACTTATTCTTATATGTTCAGCACTTTTTAAAATCTGACTACTTCCACTAAAAAATGTTCTGTTTTCTTCTAAAAGCTTTATTGCTGTACCTTTCATTTTTAGATCTGTAAACCATCTGGATTTTTTTATCCATGGTGTGAGGTAACAGTCAAGGCACATTTTCACGCAAGTGATCAGATTTTTCTTGAGAAGACCACTCTTTCTCCTCTGCATTTGCACCGTTGCTTACGACCGTAAATGCACGGGTCTCTTTCTGAGTTCCGTTTTCCCCTCCTCTATCAGTTCTACAGTCTTGATCATTAAAGCTTCTTAATAGGTGTTGATACCTGGCAGCCTGTGTACTCTAATTTTATTTTTCAGGGTTGTGTTGGATGCTCTTGACCCTTTGCATTGGGATTATGTTCAACACAGACTAATCTTTACAAATCTGACTTTGAATCCGTGAACTTAGTTTGTACACCTAAGTCATTTGCTTTTTATAATGACGCAGTGTAATTTTCAGGGCATAGGTCTTACATCTTTTGGTTAGATTTATGTCGAAGCATGGGTGCCGTGTGATATTCCTGACATCTTCTTTCTGTCCTTTGCTAGTTGACATATATCAGGCCTGTACGTTTATGTATCTGGCAGATCTGCTAGATTGACTTATCAGTTGAAATAGTTTGTTCTCTCTAGTGTTTTCTTGAGGTCACGTTTATGTGTCCGTGCCACTTTGTGCTGCACACCTAGGACAGTACGGAAGGATGCCCAAGTAAAAAATGGCCGAGAAGATGTATGAAGAGACCGTCTTTACCGTTAAATTATCATAAGAATGCTGATGTGTTAAGAAATCTGAATGAACCTGACTTTTTTCTAAGAGTGACTCTCAAAGTAGCACCCGTGGCACATTTCCTTGCACTGACCTGCCTTCCTCGTGAAGGAGTAAGTGTTCACCAAGGTGGTGTGTGTGAGAATGCGAGTTCGTAGGCGCATGCGCGGCAGTAGCATAGAAAGTCTGTCAAGACGCCGCAGAAGAGGAGGTAAGCCACAGATCCGAGGTCCGTTGTGTTTATTCTTTTCATTAATTTAACGTTTGCGTACCTGTTACGTGTCAGACACTAGCCTCTTTAATCCCCCTTACGATGATCTTAGATCCGGACTTTCTGGATATTTTAGAGGGTACCCACATGCTCTTCCTCACTTTTGTACATTAACGCAGATTCGTGCTTAACTCTTAATAATTGTCCCCCTTAAAGCCGAAAGAAGTCTGTGAGGGAGAAAAATCGAATCCAGTGGCAAAGACAGCCTGTGCTCGCTTGACAGTCACAGCGGGCCCCCATCGGGACTGGCCACGGCTCAGGTGCCTCGTGGCCACGGGTGGCCGGCCTGCAGCCCCAGCGCTGCGTTGGAAGGTGCTGCCCAGCTGACTTCGGGGAAACAAGTAGCTCCGCAGGGGCTGCACTCATTCGGCGGATACGTTAGGTGCTTCACAAATGCCGTGTGTTTAGCTTAGCGCAAAATGCTGCGCCGGAAACGGCCAGTTTTGTTTTGCAATTCTGTTATAGATAGTACTTCCTCTTAGTAAATTCTAAAATTGTATTTATAAAAACAAAATCTAGTTTTCTTCTTATAAAATTTTAAAAATACTGACATGATTCAAACAAGTTTTTTTTATTTATTAGCCTAGATAATTGTGCATAATTATAGAAATGCAAACTCTTATCTAATGTGGGTATTTTTTAGCTTGTATTTCAGCCTAGAAGATTAAGTCATCAGATTTACTTCAAAACTGCTTTGTAATATTGAGTTTAAAAATTAAATCGATTGTGTAGGACACAAGTGGCTATTTTTCATAGTTCTTTCAAGGATGAGTGAGTCTTTTATCAGTTCTAAAGTATGTGACATAAAATATATTTTGGAAGCTGATGAGTTCATTTATTGTTCCTGTGCACCGAAGAAAGCATTTTGGCTCAAATTTGTCATAGTCTGTGACTTAAGAAAAAAATCTCGCTTTTGGTGCCTACATCGATTATTTGTACATTTCATGGTCTAAATGATCTCTGATATTTTTCACATAATAATTGTTATGCTCTAGATTGTCAAGTAGAAATTTTTTAAATATTTGATTTGAATTTTTAAATACTTTTAACCTTCCCCTCTCACAGGTATATAAAATTCTAGTAAAGAAAAACCCAGAAGAAAGTTGGGTAGTTTTCAGAAGGTACACTGACTTCTCTAGGCTTAATGATAAAGTAAGTACTTCAATAGATCTGCAACTGACTTTTCAGTTTTGAATTGTTATCTGTTCCTGACAGTTTTGCTCTTATATTTGTGTTTTTTCTTCCTTGTTAATTATTTGTATGAAGTCAAATATTTGCTAGTTCCTAAGAAAATTCACTATTTCATTTCACTTTAATAGTCTGAAATTCCGTCTTTACATATAACTTTCTTTTTTTTTTTTGGAAAACAAAAGATGTGTGAAAACCTCAGAATTATTGCCAAAATATAATTAAAGCACACTCTGTTTATTATCTGGTGTGATTTGGGCAGGCTCAGCCGGATTTGCTGCTTAGGGTCGGACACAGTGTTAAGCAGTTGGCTCGCTGGGCTCTTACCTGGAGGCTCTGGGAAAGAGTCAGCCTCCAGGCTCGTTCAGGTTGCTGGCAAAGCTTACTGTCTCCTGGTTGTAGTGGCGAGGTCCCCGCGTCCTGCTGGTTGTCCGCGGAGGTTCTCAGCGCGAGGAGCCTGCCCTGCAGTCCTTGCGTCCTTGCACGGGGCTCCCCCTTCTTCAGCAGTCCTTGAGCTTGGAATCCCTGACTTCCTCTGCTGCCAACAGCCACAAGGAAACTCTGCTTTAAAAGGCTCCAGTGATAAGATTAGGCCCACAGATAATCTCCCTACCTTCAGGTCAGCCAGTAGTAACCCTGGTTATATCTGCAGAATGCCTTTTTCTGTGAAAGGTAAGGAAATCACACAGACAATACCAGCAGCAGAGGTCACGGGTCATCTTTGGAGGCTTCTTTACAGAAACATCAGATGCCTATTATGATGGCATTTTTTGCGGGAAATGTAATGTTTTAATATAATGAAATAAGAAAACTAGCATTTATTAAGGTTATTTTAAGCAATGTATACAGTTTCCCGATTGTACTTGGTTCAAAATAAAGTTATTGATTACCCATAACGTGAACACTTAAAGAGTTAATTGTGGGGGGTGGGGGGGAGAATGTCTAACTATGCATGCAGACATATGGGATATTTAAATTTTAATGCTCAAAATGAATTTAAAAAACTTCCTTTTCATGACTTTTGTTATTCTGACAAAATACCATGTTTTATATTTTTACTTAACATTTTATCCTGTGAATTTTTCCCTTTTCTCAGTCTTTTATTACCTTGTAATATTTAGTTTTACGTTTAAGAACAGAAATGCGAATGTACATGGTTTTATTTCATTCACCCACTTACAGAACTTAGACTATTGACTGCCTATAACATAGTAGGCACCGTGCTAGACAGGGACACAGCTGTGAATAAGGCAGAATCATCGCTGTGTAGTAAAATGTTTTTCAGCCTCAGCTATACTTTGGACTTACCTGGAAGGCATCTTAAAAATTGCAATGACCAGTCCACACCCCAACTAATTAAATCAAAATCTGTCAGAGGTGGGATATAGTCATTAATATCTTTTAAAGTTCCTTGAGTGATTCTAGTGTACAGCCAGGGTTTAAAATCACTGGTCCAGTAAGAGAATCCAAAATTAAATAAACATTATTTACATTGTGATAAATGTCATTTAGAAATAAATTAATGATGTAGAATTTGTGGAAGATTGTCTTTTCTAAAAATGTTTACAGCAATATTTTCAGTCCTATATGCTCTTCCAGAGTCTTGCCACTGACCAGTAAGAGGTGGAATCTATTTCCCCTGCCCCTTGAACCTGGTTGAGCTGGGAGTAGTCAAGGAAAAAGACAGAGGAAATAGTGCTGCCTGACTAGGCGAGGTCATACAAAATGCACAGCTTCATCCTGACTGTCTCTCTTGGAGGCTCCCCCTTGAAACAGCCTCCGTGATACAAGAAAGTCCAAGAAACTCCCTGTGAAGGTGATGGCTGACACTCAGCTAAGGTCTCCACCAGCAGCCAGCATCATGCTCTGCGAGTGGGTAGGAGTGTACTTCAGATGATTCCAGCTTCCACCTTCCAGTCTTCCATCTGAGTTCCTAACTCACTGGGAACGGAGATAAGCCATCGTCACTATGCCCACAGGGTCCGTGGCCTAATAAGTGGTTGTTCAAGTCACTGAGTTTCGAGGGGACTTGTTATACAGGTCACTTCCACAGAGTGTATAAAGGCGAATCTGACCCAGCAGTTTGGAAAGGTCTCTCCCTAAGAAAGTAAAGTTTAAGCCAGACATGCAAAGCAGATCATAAACCAAAATGTAAAAGCTAAAACTGTAAAGTCTAAGAGAAAAAAAATAGAAAAGTATCCTTATAACCTTGGAGGACATAGATAGGATCTGTGGATGAATATTAGATAATATTAAAATTTAAAATACATGTTCTGCTAAGACTGTTAAAAGTCAGGCCACAGTCTGGGAGAGAATACTTTTCATATGTGTATCTGACAAAAGATATCTATGTGGACTGTATAAAGAACTCTTACAACTTAATAAAAACACAACTCAGTTTTCTTCTAAAATATGAGAGGTCAGAAGATTTGAATAGGTAAGTCACCAAAGAAGATATGCAGATCCAAATAAGCACATGAGAAGATACTTAATATCATTGGGTCAACAGAGACATGCAAATTAAAGCCACAGTAAAACACTCCTACACACCCACTGGAATGGCTAACATTACAAAGACTGACAATGCAAGTGTTGGCAAGGAGGAGGAGCAGGCCCTGTAACTCCTGTGTACACACAGCTGGGAGAAGTCAAGAAGTAAATCAAGGCAGAAAAAGCTTAGCTGGGTTTGGTTTTACTTTAAGCTTATTTCATGAACATTGTATCTAATCAACAGGATAGATTTTGTAGAATTGATGTAATGGAGTTTAACAATGTATCTTCTCTTTCCTTCTTTTTCAGTTAAAGGAGATGTTTCCAGGCTTTCGATTAGCACTTCCACCGAAACGATGGTTTAAAGATAATTACAATGCCGACTTTTTAGAAGATAGACAATTAGGATTACAAGCATTTCTCCAAAATTTGGTAGCTCACAAGGACATTGCTCACTGGTATGTAACAAATTGAAATAAGAGATTATAAATGCATTTCAACAACTAGTTAAAACCGAAGAATAAATCTAGGACCGTAGTCATTCAAGGCGAACAAAAACTATAAAGCAGGTATAATTGTCCTCTAACAACACTGCATGGATTTTCTTTCCTTTTTTCATTAAGAACTTTATTTGGTGTTTGATTTGTATTAACACTTAAAAAAGTCAGCAAAGTTAAAAATTTAGTGTGTCATATTCAATCCACTCAAATGTTAACTTGATTTCAGGTTTTAATTTTTTAGCAATCATTTCAACAAGTGGCTCTCATATTAGATTTTTGGTTAATACAATACTACATCATTGTGAGGGTAATATTTTTTATATTTTTTCCAAGTGATGCAAAAATACAAAAATCATGAAGTTGAGTTAATTTATATAGAAGGTAAGTGAAAATACCAAAAACCATTTATTTAAAAGGGAAAGGATCTATGTGGATTTTCTGCTTCTGAATATCTTTATAAGAAAATCGCCTTATGATTTAATATCGGTTGAATGCCTAATTTAGGAACTTTATCAAGTAAATCTGTATTCTGAAAAGTTACAGAGCCATCTGCAAGGCAGCAGTAGCATACCTTGATACCTGTGTCTGTACCTGTCTTTAGCAGTTTTTCACATAAGGGTGGAAAACAAGAAAGCCAGCCTGTCTCACTTTTCTGCCCTTTATTCTCGAGGTTTTTCTCTGCATCACCTCTGTTGTACATAACATGTGCTTCGCATGTACATCTTGGTCCTTGATGTGTGCTGCCCACGCTTGATGGCTGCCCGAGACTCTGCCGCATCCTCGTTTTCCTCTATGAAATGAACTGTGATCCGGGCCTCGCCTCTTAGCTTCACAGTCATACGTGTAGTTACCTCCTTAGCATCTCGTTCTGCTGTGCCAGTGTGACCTTAAACCTAACACAGACTTAAAAACGTACTGTCTAGACTTGCCCAAAAGATTCAACAGCATTATCTACCTGGACCCCCTTACTCCTTCCTTTACATCTTAAATTTCACTCAAATCTATCTGCTTTTCTCCATCTGCTTTTCTGCCGTCAACCTAGTCCAAGCAGTTATCTCACCCTGAGTATTGCAGAAGCTTTCCCGCTGGTCCTCCTCTGGTGCGAACCCCTGGCTGGTGGGGTCCGCGGCATTGTGGATGGGATGAGACACATTCACACGGACCACCAAGTCCTGTGGAGGAAAAGGGACAGCCTGGCCACTCTCTCAAGGGGAGAGCACCCCAGCCCTTGCCTTGACAAGCTTTTATTGCTTTTCTGGGCACATTACATTGAGGATGGTCCTCATTTACTCTGCACAGGTTCGCTTTAGGTGGTTACCTTTTACAGAAAACAAAGGAGAGGATGCCACTAATCACATCACAGAAGAAGGATATTTGCAAATGCAAAGGGAAAAGTGGTTAAACTGGTTACACTTATCCTTGGAAGGTGTAGCATAGATTTTAGGGAGTCATTTTAAAGATATGCAGTAAATGGCCCTGGCTGGTGTAGCTCAGTGGATTGAGCATGGGCTGTGAACCAAAGGGTTGCCAGTTCGATTCCCAGTCAGGGCACATGCCTGGGTTGAGGGCCAGATCCCCAGTGGGGGCCACGTGAGAGGCTATTTGATGTTTCTGTCTCTCTTTCTCCCTTCTCCACTGTCTAAAAACAAATAAAATCTTAAAAAAAAAAAAAAAAGATGTGCAGTAAATGTTTGCTGCCTCAATTCAGGGTGAGGGAGTTTTAGCAAAAAGCAAGTCTCAAAGTGGCCTAGGTACAGTGCCAGCCTGATTCCCCACGGGAGAACCTGTCCGTGGGTGTGGATGCTGTGTACCAGACATCGCTTTACCCTGGCCTTGCCGAATGGGAGCTAGGCCCACGCCACGCAGAACAGCCTCCTATATTTTATGCCAACACCAAGAACTTGGCTTTGATCCCTCTTGCTAGAAGAGGATGGATAGGTTTAAGCTGGGTTGAAAATAAAACATTGGTTTTGAAGTACTGTTCCGGGTTAGAAGGAATCAGCCTGAACATCTGGACACAAGTGAGCCAAGAGCAAGGAGGACAGAGACGATCAAGATCTAAACGGGGACCCCATAGCAAGCCAGACGCGACCTGTGCACCCACAAGCCAGTTCCTGCACCGTGACCCTCACTGTCACCAGCTTTGATCCTCAACGCCCTGTCCTCAGGGGGGTGGTTAAAGCCATTTTTTAGTATTTTAACTAGTGAAGGATAATAAAGAGAAATATTAGCTGATACAACATTTCTGTCTGAAATCCCTCAATGATACTCTCATGCAGTGTTCACTGCACCTGATTTTGTTCAGGCAGAATTGGTATCTAGTATTTTTGGTGTAATTTTTTAATTCTTAATTGACCTCTTAATGAATTTTCAGTATTAGTTTTGGGGGTGCTTTTTTAAGTATAACATTTAAGAGCACATTTAGCTATTAAACTATCAGTCTCTTTAAAAACCTGTGAATTGTAAACTGATACGTACCTATAAAAGAAAAACGGAAATAAAGCAGTAATAGAAGGTGAGTTTCACTGGGTGAAGCAGTTTTGTAAGAGGTTTGATAGTACAGTGAACTCCTAACACTCTCTCGAGAGGATTAAAGGAAGAGTTTAAGTTACAGGGCACATTTGCTGAGACGGTAAGAACGGTGCCAAAGGGTGCCGGCTGTGTCTCCTCCTCTTCCGGCCTGGTAAGTCAACAGCCGATCCTAATTTCACGGAAGAGTTTTCCCAAACACTAAGTCAGCACTCTAGGTAACGAACAAAGAGAATAGAAAGCCTTACCTTACCTTTCATTCCAGGCTGTTGGATGTTCCCTTAGTCAGGTACGTCTTTCCTATCCAGGTGTTACACTTACCTTTGTTATCCTGGTCAAATGGAAGCAAAGCATAAAGGACTGAATACAGATGAGAGATTAGGGGCTGTGTTGAACCTATCAGTGAACAAGTTTTAAGGAAAAGAGTAAGACTTTTTTAAGTGACTTTTATGGAAATTATAGGCTATTTAATCATGTAGACTCTTGAGTACATTTGACTTGAATTCACTTGATTCACTTCTGTCACCCATTGATAGTGTGTAGGAAATTTCAGAGCAGAGCCGTGGCACACAGAGGTGGTCAAATGCTTTATCAAATCTGAAAAAGGTTCTCTAGTCAATTATTTTCAAGCAGGGATATGCGCTCCCTCTCCTGGGGGGGAGGTACCGGGATTTTTAAGAAGGAGATGGTTTTCCCGAACACTGTCTCCCAGAGGTTCTTTTGTGACCCTCTCCTTGGATGAGAATAGAGCTGGGCAGCACGGACTTTCCTTTTCCGGTTGAGTCCTTTTGAGACAGAAGAAATATATAGTGAACCACTGAGAAAATGGTTTGTAAATCAGAGTTGTAAAACCAGTTTTAAATTTCAGAAAGCAGGAAATAGATTATAACCTCAGAACTATATTGAAAAGAACTTAGGGAATCCATTGGATTTCATCTGAGTAGAACTCCAGTGAGCCGCAGATCATGAGGATTTTTAGAGGAGAATGAAATAGAAAAACCTCTCCAAAAAAGATCCCTACAGCTAGGTCCATTGTCAACATCACTGTTGATCTTGGGCTGAATTTCTACTGTAAAACAAAGGCGCACAAAGATGTATGAATCCCTTCTTTTTTTCCTGAGCAGCAGCAACATGCCAGTAGGAGTAATTTGTGAACATAAAAATATTACTAAAGAATGAAGGAATCTGGGTATAAACCATAAGAAAATGTCTCACAGTGGGTTGTCATACACTGAAAGTATTAAAAAAAAAAAAAAAAGATCATTCTCTGGTGTAGCTCAGTGGATTGAGCGCGGGCCTGTGAACCAAAGGATCGCGGTTCGATTCCCAGTCAGGACACATGCCTGGGTTGCGGGCCAGGTCCCCAGTAGGGGGCGCATGAGAGGCAACCACACATTGATGTTCCTCTCCCTCTCTCCCTCTCTCCTTCCCTTCCCCTCTAAAGATAAATAAATAAATAAATAAATAACAAATTTAAAAAAAATATATCATTCTCTTCTTAGGACTTCCCTTTTTAGTCTTAAAGGCCATTCATCCAAACTTTTTCTTCTCAATATCAAGATAATTTATTTCCTATAGTGCATTTTTGCCTAACAGATGGTTTTCCAATGTAAATAATGGATGGGTGGGACGTGTAATATCTAAACCAAATGTGTGTGTGTGTGTGTGTGTGTGTGTGTGTGTGTAGTAGTCCTGTTCTTTGTGCTCTAAGACCAACTGCAGTACTCTAGACGCCTTTATTAAAGAGGGAAACAGACCAGGTTGAATGGGGTGAGAGTGAAGTGACTTGGCAAGGGGATAGAATCCAAATAAACCAAAATAGAAGAGAATTTAAGGGCAGGAAAAGGCACATGTTTACGCTCAGACGAAATTTAAGAGCTGCCACATGGGCACTGTGTGACCTTGAGTGGGTCGTGTCAGCTCTCTGAACTTTGGTATCATTTGTAAAATGGTGAGATAATGCCTATTCTGCCTTGCATGATAGTTGTGAAAGTTAAATAAAACAAGGTGTGTTGCCCCGTGTGCACAACATACTTTGAAAATGTCAGAAAACGTGAGGCGAGGGATGTGCCGTTAGCCTGACCGCAGTTCACGTTCCACAGTGTGTGCGTACGTCAGATCAGGTTGCACGTTCTCCGTGTGCACGATTTGTGACTGTCGGGTACACCTCAGTGAAGCTGGGAAAGATGTTGGCTTTTCGAATGTAGAGACTGAGGCTTTAAGAGCTGAATTAGTTTTGTGGCCTGAAAAGAAAAACGAGGGAAGAAAATGTTAATGTATGACTGTTGCTTCTTGGAGAGATGAAATTAGAAGAAATACAACATTGTCGACATATTTTAGGATTATCATGTGAAAAAGGGCTTACATTTATCTTGAATGTCCCCAAAACACAACTAAGACTCATGAGTTGAAGCTGCCGGGAGAAAAGTCCCAGCTCAGTGAAGGAAATAATTTTCCAGTGTTCAAACGTAGGATGGAATATTGCCTAATTTTGGAGGCGTTTATTTATTCTCTTGGCCAAACATGTTAAAGGGATAAAACATGCTAAGGATGGGTCCACTTGACCACATTCCATCTCTTTAATTCCCTGATTGTAAATACTCAAGTTTCTTCTGTTTCCTAGAATGTGTCCTTTACTACTTACATTGTCAAGATTCTAAAGTCTGGAAATTTGCTCCTCTGTGGGATCTTCTAGATTGCTTCTTCACACCACTTATCTATATTCTGGGTTTTTTTCTTACTGCATTGCTCTGTATTAATTCATATATTTGGGAGGGGAAGATTCCACTGAAAACCCCATTTTCTCTTTATGACCATACCCTGACATCATCAACCTATGTGGCCCAACTGAACCCAAAGTCCCATTGCCTTTTCAGCATAGGTCAACATCTCCTTTATGCAGTATGTTAAGAGATTATATTTCTGTCCTCTTACACCTTAAAAAGTTAAGTATCCACATTTTTGTTTTAACATGCACATACAGTTGTCTCTGTCCAAAATTGCTTTTATAGAGTGGAGTATTTTTGTAAAAAGAGACTTTAATTTCCTAAGTTATTAATCTGTTTTTGATAGCTGCATAGTATAAGCATAGCAGTACTATATTTCATTATTTTGAAATATATGGGAATTCAGAAATGGGATGGTCAGAATTTTCCCTGGAACTTCCTAGGCAAAATATTTGAGTAAACTAATATAATAAAAAAGATTGCAAGAAAAGTCTTTAACTTTTTCCAGAGTAAGTACTTTTCACTTAAATTACTTTAGATGAATCCCCCAAAGAAGAAACAGATGAAGTTGAAGTTAGAAATAGTATTTGTTCATAACAAGATAGTCATTTTTAAACTAGTTCCAACTAACACTTCCTTGAAAGAGATCTATTTGAAAGAGATACTTCTTTGAAAGTATCTGTTCACCATTTAGATTAGTCCCTGTACCATTATTCTGAATTATGTTTTATGTCTTGTAATTTTTATATAACAAATTCTCCCTCTGTTACATTCATAAGATCTTAAAAAATAGTTTAAAATCTTTGTATCTTCTATATATTTTATGGTATTTGGTTGCTTGTATAAATCCACATAAACCAACGTGTTTATTTTGGTATATTAACAGTCAACTTGCTTAAAAGACTGTATAGCTTCAAAGTAACTCCTGCTTCTTGCAATCTTTTGTAAACTTATTTGTACCCCAGCTAATTTTTTTTTTTCTTTCCTTTGAAAAGCCTGGCAGTGAGAGAATTTCTTTGTCTGGATGATCCACCAGGTCCATTTGATAGCCTAGAAGAAAGCAGGGTGAGTGCTGTATTGTATATCCCATGAAAAGAGGAACAAATAATTCAGTACAATAACTACATTGTTTCTGGAATGGAATAGCAAACAGCAAAATATTATAATTTCAAACCGTGGTAGTTTTGCACAGGAAGATTTTAATATTTGAGTCAAAGGTTTTTTTCCAGTGAAATGCATGTACCTAGTTCAGTGAAAAAATAAAAATGCATGGATGTCATGCAGGCAGTGAGCTCTAAAATTAAATCCTGCATTTTATTCTCTATTTTTACTGTTTCAAAAAAAATAGAAAATTATTTGCAAATTTATTTTACTGCATCTAATAGAACTGTTTGTATGTTAAAGTATTCTTCTGTCTAAGTATCAAAGTCAGGAACCTACAGTTAAAATAAAATTGAAAACTTATTTTCAGAGATGGAAGTTACTGACTTGTTATCAGTTCGGCTCAAGCTTGGTGCTGCTCAGATTACACTAATTGACGTGTTAAAGTGGCCTCTTTCTTGAAGCAGTTGGCAAGATTATCAAAACAGATTTGGTAATAATAGATTAGCTAGGATTTTTTGTTCAGTTTTTTTACCCAAATCTTTAATGGTGTTTAAATGGAACAGATTTAATTAGTAGGTGTGTACTGTTTCTAGTTAAACTGAATCGGTTCTTTGTATTAGAGTGAATACCATAGCTTTTTTGAGGTAAAATCAGCTTCATTGAAGTAAAATCCTTATCCATAACATTTGCTATTTGCTATTTTGTGGGAAGTGTGCAGTTCAGTAAGTTTAGTAAGTTTATGAAGCTGCGCCGTAACCCAGTCTTGGAAAGTCCTATCGCCTCGGAAGAAATCCCTGCAAGCCGTTCTGCCATCTGCAGCCCCGGCCCCGACTGCTGGCCGCTTTCACTCTGCATGCGAATTGGCCTTTTCCGGATATTTCCTATAAACACAGTCACAGTGTGTGTGTACTCCTATATGAATCAGTATTCAATTATATAATTTTTATATGTGCGGATTTATAACTATATAGTCTTTGTATATATGAAATGTAATTTTTATCTATTTTCTTTCATTAGAATAATTTTTTTTCTGACAGAACAAGAAGTTTACTTCAGTTCTCTGTAACACTTAAGATATTCCTGGAGCATTAAATCACATAATTCCAGATTATTCATTGCTCAATTGAATCCATGATTCCTATTCTAAACTTATATTAGCTTCTATTAATACAACCTAGAAAGTATAATGAGTTTGGTAATGGTCTGATTATTATTTTGATTATTGAATATACTCCCTACTTAGTTTTAGTTGCCTCACTTAACTGTAGTCTTTTCTGTTGTTGTTGTTGTTCTATTACAGTTGTCCCAATTGTCCACCATAGCTCTCCCCTGCCCCGCCCACCTCCTGTTCCCACATTTGATCCCCACACTGTTGTCCATGCTACGGGTATTTCTAACTGTTCCTTGACTAGACCCGTCCCCTTCTTAGCCCCCTTACCCCCCATCCCACCTTCCCTCTGGTCACTGTCAGTCTTATTTCCATGCCTCTGGTTCTACTTTGCTCCTTTGTTTTGTTCATTAGGTTCCTCGTATAGGTGAGATCATATGATACTTGTCTTTCACCACCTGGTTTATTTCACTTAGCATAATGCTCTCCAGTTCCATCCATGCTGTCACAAAAGGTAGGAGCTCCTTCTTTCTGCTGCGTAGTATTCCATTGTGTAAATGTACCACAGTTTTTTGATCCACTCATTTACTGATGGGCATTTAGGCTGTTTCCACCAGGCGGCTGTGGTAAATAATGATGCTAGAACATTGGGATGCAGAGGTTCTTTTGAATTGGTGTTTCAGCATTTTTAGGGTATAATCCCAGCAATAAAAACACTAGATCACAAGGCATTTCCATTTTTAGTTTTTTGAGGAAATCCCATACCGTTTTCCACAGTGGCTGCAGCAGTCTTCACCAAGAGTGCCCTAGGGTTCCCTTTTCTCCACATCCTCACCAGCACTTGTCTGTTGCTTTGTTTATGATGGCCATCCTGATCACTGTGAGGTGGTATCGATTATGGTTTTAATTTGCAACTCTCTGAGGGCTAGTGATGTTGAGCATCCTTACATATGTCTATGGGTCCTCTGTATATCCTCCTTGGAGAAGTGTCTGTTCACATCCTTTGCCCATTTCTTAATTGGATTGTTTGTTTTCCTGGTGTTGGTCACATAAGTTCTTTATATATTTTGGAGATCAAACCCTTGTCCAATGTATCGTTGGCAAATATGTTCTCCCATACAGTTGATGCCCTTTTCATTTTACTGATGTTTTCTTTAGCCATGCAGAAGTTTTTAGTTTGATGTAGTCCCGTTTGTTTATTCTGTCCTTTATTTCCCTTGCCTTAGAGCAGGGGTGTCAAACTCATCTTCACCAGGGGCCACACATCAGCCTAATGGTTGCCTTCAAAGGGCCGAAATAATTTTAGGACTGTGTAAATGTTACTACTTCTTAACTGTTAAGGCGTCAAAATTACATTTGGCCCTTTGAAGGCAACTGCAAGGCTGACGTGGCCCCCGGTGAAAAAGAATTTGACACCCTTGCCTTAGGGTTATATCAGTGAAAATACTGCTGCATGGGATATCTAAAGTTTTACTGCCTAAATTTTCCTCTAGGACTTTTATGGTATCGTGGCTTATGTTTAATAACTCTTTTATCCATTTTGAGGTTTTTCTGGTGTGTGGTGTTAAGTTGGTGGTCTAGTTTCTTTTTTCTTTTTTTCCCTTTTTTTTTTTTTTTTTGGCATGTACCATTCCAGTTTTCCCAACACCATTTATTGAAGAGGCTATCATGCCTCCTTTGTCAAATATTAGTTGACAATAGATACATGGATTTCATTTTGGGCTCTCTGTTCTTTTCCATTAATATATGTGTCTGTTCCTACGCCAGGCCCATGCTGTTTTGATTACAGTCACCCTGTAGTATAGTTTGATACCAGGTATTATGATCCCTCCTGCTTTGTTCTTTCTCAAGATTGCTGAGGCTATTTGAGGTCATTTTTGTTCCTTATAAGGTTTTGAAATATTTGTTATAGTCTTTGAAATATGCCATTGTTATTTTAATAGGAATTGCATTGAATCTGTAGATTGCTTTGCGTAGTATGGACATTTTAATGAAGTTAATTCTTGTAATCCATGAACACGGTATATGTTTCCACTTATTTGTATTTTCCTCAATTTCTTTCTTCAGTGTTCTATAGTTTTCCAAGTACAGGTCTTTAACCTCCTTGGTTAAATTTGTTTCTAGGTACTTCATTTTTTTGTTGCTAAAGTAAATGGAATTTTTTCCTTAATCTCTCTTTCCAATAGTTCATTTTTGCTGTATAGAAATTCAATCAATTTCTGAATATTGACTTTGTATTCCGCTATTTTGCCAAATTCACTTATTAGGTCAAGTAGTTCTTTGTTGGAGACTATAGTAGGGGTATCCAACCTTTTGGCATCTCTGGGCCACACTGGAAGAAGAAGAGTTGTCTTGGTCCACACATTAAATACATTGCAACATGTATTCACGAAAAAAGAACCTCATAATGTTCTAAGGAAGTTTACACTTTTGTGTTGGGCTGCATGTAGCTTGCAGGTCACAGATTAGACACCCCTGCTAGGGTTTCCTATGTGGACTATCATGTCATCTGCAAACGATGGCAGTTTCGCTTCCTCCTTTCCGGGGGGGGGTGCCTTTTATTTGTTCTTCTTGCTGGTCACTGTGTCTGGAGCTTTCAGTGCCGTGGTGAATGACAGCGGTGAAAGTGGACACGCCTGCCTTCTTCCTGACACTGAGGGAAAAGCTTTTAGGTGCTGTGCATTGATTAGGGCGTGGAATGTTCTAATTTGTTGAGTTTATAATTTGTTAACTATTATACTTGTATCTTTGTATCTGGCAGTGTAAGTATTCCCTGCCTTGTTCTTCTTTAAGTTCGCTATATACTCTTCTATATGGATTATTTAATTAACGCCTGAGTTTTACGGAAAATCCTCCTGGCATTTTGGGGGGAATTATAATAAATTGAGTGGTTGATTTTGTAGAGTACTTTACAGTAATGAATCTTTATGAGATTATTGTTTACTTAGCTCTTTATTTAAAGTCCTTCAGTAAAGTTTAAAATTTTTTCCTTAACCTTCTAAAGAGAGCTGTAGGATTTATCATCATAATTGATATTTTTATTATATTCTAATTTATTACTCTCTTAGTGTTGATTTTTGCATATTTATTAGTTGATATGTTGTTTTGTATTTACTATTTCTGTTTACTGTCACTGAGATAATACAAATGGGAAGATACTGGATACATAATTAATTTTATTCTTTTTCTACGTAAGATTTTTATCTGTTTGTTTTTAAGGCTTTCTGTGAAACTTTAGAGGAGACAAACTACCGTTTTCAGAAAGAATTACTTGAAAAACAAAAGGAGGTGGAGTCCCTGAAGAAACTGCTCAGTGAGAAGCAACTGCGTGTGGAGACACTGGAGAGAAGGGTCAGGTGGGTTTCGGGACCTGCGTTGCTAGTCCAAGTCAGCTCTCTGTCCGGGGCGCACGCCCTTTGTAGTTAGTGTGCTTTGGGAATTTCTAATTCAAAAGTCATAGGCTCTTCGTGCCCTTCCTTGTAGATTGAGAAAGTTTATTTCTCCATTATTTGTTTAGGAGACTGAACATTTAAAGGCTGGGAAACTTCAGGATACTAAGCCTCTAGCTGTCCGACAGGATAAACATTATTCATTTTAACCTATTTAAATGACAGCTTTGTTTCTAGGCATTTATGCCAAATTTTCACATACAAAAGTTTTAGTTTGCTTTCTCATCAGCATGCACTGAATTGATGCTAAAATCGTTTTAAATTAATCATAAATAATAATGTTTTCGTTCACTCCCAGTCAGCAATTTATTAGCCATATGACTATATTAAGACTTAACAGCCGAAGACAATGAAAGCTACATATATTCACAACAAACATGCATAATTTTTTCAAGAAGACATTTTATAGGAAAATAACTTACTGTGATTTACTCATAGAGAATTGTGTTCAGAACCGGAGGAGTCACTGCACTTGTCAGGTGCAGAAGGTGAGCAGACCCTAAAGGTGGATGCCCCTGCACTTCAGGCTGACCAAGAATTCTTGGAGGAGGACTCCAGGTATGTGGTGTTTAGTCCGTTACAGCCTGATCATCTGAATAACTGGGGGGAGTTGTTACAACACTCAATAGGGTATCTTTTACACGGTCGTTTGTTGCTGCATCATGAATCTGCTGAGCACACAGAGAAAGACTAGGTATTCTAGGCTGCCCATTAACACTGAGTCTTTGGCAGGTAGGCTCTCAGGTTTTTTTATAAAAATACCTGATTTGAAGCTCTGTCTGAATTAACTGGGCTGTGAGTCAGTTAGTTAATTTTGTATACTTCGACAAATTAATCTCCCACAACGTCAGTTTTTTCCCATCCAAAATTTGCAACACTGTAATAGCCACTACCCTGCCTACATGATAGGAATGACAAAAACAGTATTTTTAAAACCCATAGAATTTGTATTGCATATAAATCCAAGCTAATTATTAATACTTTACCAGTAATTGTTAAGCTATAATTATGACAATAAATTTCATGTTTCTAAGGGTGATCACAAACTAGATCTTTATTGATAAATGGTGGTTGAGAGAGCTGATAGAATTAAATACACATCTCTAAAAGTTCTTTGGCAGTGACAAGTGAAAAATACTACATTATATTATACTTTCTCATTAAATATTTAAATATTCTTTACGTAAAAGAGTTGTAAAGGTGATAGCGTGCGTCCAGCCCTGACGGCGATTTGTCCCCCTTTCTTTGCAGAGCGGACAAGCCAGGCCTACGTTTCGCTGAACCTGGCAACCCTGTGGCAGGGTCGAAGCAGCAGAAGTGACCTGTCAGGCCGAAGACGACCGGCCCATCGGGGCCGTTCCTTCCCTCTCCGCGTCTCAGCAGCTTTAGAGTGTTTGCTGAAAATAGCGAGAATGCGCATGTATGAGGTTTACACGAAGAAAAGTTTTTTAAGTTATGGAGATGAGAAATATATTCACTGACGCTTTAAATTGTCTTTTATTCAACCTTTGGATTAAATACACTAAAAAAAAAATCTAGTTAGAGTTCTGCTATCAAGACCCACATTCTTAAATACTGTGCATAAATTATTTTGGTTTTTTTGTCAGTATATTGTGTGTTTTTGTTGCCAGTTATATTAGTCAAATGGAAATTTATTGCATGTTGCCCTCACTGTCTGGTTGAGGTACACTTCTTTGTATCTCTGCCATGATTTAGTTGCTGAAGAACTAAGTTTTAAATATTGAAATGTTTACCATCTCAAAATAAAATCTGCTTATTTAGAATGCTACTATAAAAATAGAACACTTTCTAGTACCAAAGGAAAACTATTTGAAAGAGCTGCGATAATATAGCTAAAGTGCTAAAATAGACTTGATTTTAAGAGTTAATTCATTGATATCAAAATACTCTAAGTGTCCTGGTTTATTGTTATACTTGTTTATTTCCTACATAATCTTTATCTTAAATCTCTACCTGTAGAGTCGGTGAGTTTGCCTCTTTGAGAATACTACCTCTTTTTGCTAATCAAGGCATACTCTTTTGAAAATATATTATGGATTCTAAGCAAATAAGGAGTTATTCAAAAAATACAAATAAAAAGCCATACACACACACACACAAAGTTCCTAACTATGTAGACTCCTGGCATTGCATGTCTATATGTGTAAATATGTTGCTATATTCTATTCTTGACGATTTTCTTTTTAATATATTTAGCCAAGTGATGCACTTTACGGTAATTAAAGTCTTTTGTGCCAAGTTGAATTGGTGAATTTCTTTAGTGAGTAGAGTTACAGCCTTCGGTTCTTCACTTTATACAGGTCTCCTGGGGTCTGCTTATTTAGCTTTAAAAAAAAAGTGTTCATTTCTGTTTTGTGTACAGTTGTCAGAAGTGCCTTGTTTCATTTTTATAGTGTGGAGTTATTCATTTTCTATTTCTGCTGTTTTGCATATTGCCGTTAGTAAGCATCATAATCATGCTAGCATTTTGAGATCCTAGTTGGTATATCAAACTCCATATACTTTTTAAAAAGTGAGGGGAACTTGCTGGGGAAATAAAATAACAAGCTTCATCTTTTTTCCCTCACTGTCTATCTACAAGTGTGTCAGTATCTTGATGAATGTATTAAGATGTCATTATTTAAAATTCTACTCACACAGATTCACAGATCCAATGACTGTTTTTCATCTTTGATCTAAAAAGGAGACTGCTTTTTACCAAAATACCAAAAATTTTAAAAGTCTTAGTGTCAAAATGCCCCAGGTATGCACTGTCTCAGAATATTTTCCACAAAGTGTACCAGAAATGTGTTTACTGGCTTGGGGAGAAAGAAAGAAAACATAACACACTAGTCTACTTGTATGTTTTGAAATACTATTTTAGGTTTAAAAAGCACAATCATTTAAGTTAATATGATTTTTAATCTAATAAAACATGATTATCTATGCTAAATTCCAGATATTATAACACTACATGTCTGTTCTAAAGTAAACCATACAGTTTCAAAATCTGGTCTTTCATAACATTGTATTAAAGTTTGGAATGAGTGAAGAAAAATTCTTGTTAATTAGGAAAACCACTATTATTTATATTTGGAACTTATGTTTTTACTTTTATAATGCATTTTATTCCCAGTATTATATTTGTTTAATAAATTATTTTTTCAGTACGACAGTAGCTGTGTTATTCAGATATCAAACACTATCCCCTCCAGTTTCTACATTCTTTTTCCCATCCCTACAATTATTGTAAATTTAGTTGTAGTTAGCTGCTGCATCCACATTTTGACTCTTTGCAGAATTACCTTTTTTCTTTTTTTTTTTTTTTTTTGCATTGCACTGTTTTTCTATGTTGTCTGTGTCTATTAGTGAAAACAGGCATCAAAGCTTGTATTTTCAGTAATGTGTTTCTGAAGCTGATAGGGGAACTGCATGTGAAAGAGATCCCTCCGGTCTCAGCTCCAGTAAACCCGTGCTTGTCCTGAACAGCTGACCACTTTTCTTTTCAATGTGATAGACTCTTACTGTCTCTTCTTCTTCTTGTGTTTTTGGTCAGTTCTGAGTCCAAGTGTGGTCACCTGTAGCCTGGTATATGGAACCTCGTGAGTTACAGCTTTTCGTAGTAATCATGACTTCATTTTCCTACTTTATTTTCTCTAACCTCTAATTTACCCTCCCTATTTAGGTTCTATTATGAAGTATGCATTTTTGTTCTGAGAAAGCCCCAAATTTGAGTATTTTAGACTACATGTGGTAAGAACTCGTTATATCCTGTATTAACACGCCTAACTGCACCATTAAGCGATGCCAATAATCACACAAAGCTCAATTGTTCTTTTCTTTAAAAGACGCCTTTAAGTGAGATTAGCCTGTGTAATGCAGGCTTGGAAATGCTGGCTAGCGGGAAGCTCTGGGTAGGTTCTTCACTAGAGCACAATCTTGAGAAACTCAGATGATGGTTTTCACCATAGCCTCGAATTAGAACGGAACCCACTTGCCACTTGCTTGCTGACAAAATTGGAACAATGTCATTGTCCCCACACCAAGCAAACAATGAAAAACAGTACAGCCCGTGTATTTTCCAATGAAAGCTAGGATTTTATTGTAATAGAGGCAGGTGAGGATAGGCATGATTTTCAGTACCCTCATGCAGGGTTTGCAGGCTAGCTAACTGCAGTCAAAGATGTTATTAGTGTTAGATGACAGTTCAAGTCCTTTGCTAAAGTGTGAAGCGCAAGCCCACCTTGGGGGAAGCAAGGGTAAACTGGGGGACCCTCTCGAATTAGCTCATCTGTATGTCTGGGCTTCCAGATCCTGCTCAGCAAACACCATACAGGGACTAACCCAACAGATGTTTGCATCGCCCTCAAAATCAGAATTGGATGAACTAAGTGCAGTTAACCCTTGAACAATGTGGGGGTTAGGGGTGCCAAACCCAGTCAGTCAAAAATCCACATATAACTAACTCTTGAGTCTGGAGCCAGCCCTTCACATCTGAGGTTTCAAATAACCAAGAATCAAAAGTGTTTTTGCCTTTCCACCTGCAGATTCGCAGGACCGAACGGAAAATACTGTTTCCGGTCCCTGGTGGTTGAATCTGCACATGGGGAACACATGGTAAGGAAGGGCCCGGTATGGACCAAAACCCCCATGTAAATGTACCTGTGCAGCTCAAATCCGTGTTGGTCAAGATTTAACTGCATTTCTCAGCTCCTTGCAGCTGGATTGAACCTGTGCCATGACCTTGGCCAGTGAGACAAATGAAGTCGGCTGTAAGCTTCCGGAATAGCTTGCTTTTCCTTTAAGAAGGTACACATGCTGCTGTGAGACTCACCCTCTTGTTTTGATTTCGGGTGTTGCCCAGTGGTGCTGTGGAAGCCACGTCACAAAAAGGTGTGACAAGTGAGGGAAGAATGAGAATCGCGGAGATGGCCAGCCTCTTGTTAAGCCCTATAATTGTGACGTGTTAGTAGCTGTGCCATCAGAAAAGCTATCTTCAATTTGGGTTGTAGAGTGTGAGCCGGGTGAGGGAGGCTCTTCTCCCACCCTTGATCCTACCCTCTTTGGTGTTGTCCATGTGTCTTTCATACATGGTCCTTGACAACACTTCCTTTTTTCCTTTATCCCAAGGTGGGGATGTGTGGGACAGGAGGGAGTGGTGGGGGGTGGGGGGGGGGAATGGAGACAACTGTACTTGAACAACAATAAAAATAAGTAAATTTTTAAAAAGAAGAAAAAAATGGCTTTTCTTCCTGTGGCGATAATGCATATTTTGTTAGCAAAGAAAAAATTAAAGGAGAAATTTCTTTTTCTTGAAACTAAACAGCAGATAAACACCTGTTACACATCCCAGAGGGTGCTTGCTTCCGAGCCTTCTTTTGGCAAACCAGATCTGAAAGAGAAAACAATCTATGCTACATGTATGGGATCGTCTGCTTGGGCTGCTGTAACAAAACACTGTAAACTGGGTGGCTCAAACAATGAACATTTGCAGCTCTGGAGGGTGGAAGTCCAAGACTAAGGCACCAGCAACGCCGGTGCAAAGGAGGGCTTTCCCTTCAGGTACAGACACTGACCTTTTCTGTGTCACAGGCCTTTCTCCAGTGCATTTGGGCAGAGCAAGCTCGTAAGGACATCAGTCTTCTTGGATCACTGTCCCACCCTTATGACTGCATTTACCCTTAATTAATTCCTTAGAGGCCCCATTTCCAAATACATTGGGGGCTTAGGGATTCTACATACGAATTTGGGAGAACACGAACATTCAGTATATAAAAGGATGGATGTAGCATCATTAAGTGTTTACAAAGATGTTTCTGCTTGAAAATTAAATAGCCTGTTCATTCATTTGTTCATTCAACAAACATTGAATATCCACTGTGTGTTGCTCTGGGTTATAAAAGTTACTGAGAAGTGCGTGATCCCTTCAAGGAGTTCAGGGTGGTGTGGCTTGTTATACAGGCTGGTCAATGCAAAGTGTACAGCATTGTGGGAAATGTAATAGACATTCATGATGGATTATGGAGACCAGACAGCTGCAAAGGAGGCAAAGATTGGCAGGAAGCGGAAGTCTACTGCTTTAGCTGCTTCTTAAAAGTGGACTGGGTGGGCACACTGCCCAGGAGAGTCAGCTCCCACCTCTGTGAGTGGCGCGTGTTACTGTCCCTTGCTCTTTTCCTCTCACCCAGTGTATCAACTCCAGCCCCAAAGTACAGTGGACTCCACACAACCATGATTCACCTTGAATGCTTGCTGTGATTGAATGCTCACATGCATAGATTCATTTGCCAGCATTCTGATAGAGGTTCGAGGTCTTTCTTCAGTGTCGTTTCACTAACTAGGGGTCCTGTGTGTCCCTCACTAATCGAAACCCCTAATGCATTTTCTGATCCCTACCTTTAGTTTCTGTAACGTGAACACATATGATACGTATGAAGGAATCTGTAACAGAAAGCAGCCTTTACTATTTTTTTTCCAATTCCACACTGCTATGTTACCTCTTACCAAGTCTTTCCAAATTGCCTGACTTAGTTTTCCCTTGAAATGATCCCTTTTCTCATATGTCATTGTTTCATAGGCTACCACTCTATTTAAGAATTAATTTCAATACAGCTAGGATACAGAATTTCAGAAATAAGACGGGTGGTGGGTACCCATACAGCTCTCTGGGTGGTGGGGCATGGAGAGACAGGAGTGTGCAGGTGTTCTACGCAGGACTGAGCAGACAGGGTTATTCATGTGTCGTGGGTGTCACTGAGTGCATTTTACAGAAGAGATAAAAACTGTGGCAGGTCAATTAAGTGTGTATTCTGAGGTTGGAAGGCTAGGGGAAGACTTCCCTTATACATTGGTTCTATCCAGTTCTCTTCATTTTCACTGCCGTCATCCTGGTCCAAATCACCAAATCTCTCCAGTGAGAAACTGAAATAGTTGGACTGATATCTCCGCTCTCACTTTGCCCACTACGTTCCATCTCCTACATCTCCCATGAAAGCCGTTGTGTTCTTTTTGAAAAAGCGAAATCATATCATGTTTGTTCTCTACTTAAAAAGCACCTATGCACCCCAATGTTCATAGCAGCACAATTTACAATAGCCAAGTGTTAGAGGAAACCTAAGTGCCTATCAGTAAATGAGTGGATCAAAAAACTATGGTACATTCACACAATGGAATTCTATGCAGCAGAAAGAAAGAAGGAGCTCCTACCCTTCGTGACAGCAGGGATGGAACTGGAGAGCATCATGCTAAGTGAAATAAGCCAGGTGATGAAAGACAAATACCGTATGATCTCACCTGTAAGTGGAACCTAATCAATGAAATAAACAAGCAAGCAACATATAACCAAAGACATTAAAATAAAAAATAAACTGGACTTCCAGCCAAGATGAAGGTGTAGGTAGACACACTGTGCCTTCTTGCACAAGCAAAAGAAGGATAACAATTTTAAAAAGAAAAACAACCAGAACTGACAGAAAAATCAAACTGTATGGAAGTCCAACAACCAAGGAGTTAAAGAAGACACATTCATCCAGACCGGTAGGAGGGGCAGAGTCAGGCAGTCAGGGTGGAGAGGACTCACGGCAAGGCAGTGGCTGGAGGACCAGGGTGGGCAAGGCTGCAGCTGGCAGACCCAGTGAGGTAACGGACTGTGGAACAGGGCACGCAAGGCTGCAGCTGGCCAGCAAGGCAGCGGCAGACCAGGTGGTCCCAATTCACATGCAGGCTAAACAAAGGGGGAGCGGGAACTCCCAGCCTTACAGGAAAGTTCGTTGGAGAGACCCACAGGGTCCTAAAATGTTCACAAACCCACCCACACAGGAATCAGCACCAGAAGGGCCCAGTTTGCTTGTGGGAAGCAGGGGAAGTGACTGAAATCTGGCAGAGAGTGGAGCAAGCGCCATTGTTCCCTCTCAGACCCCTTCCCCATGCACAGGGTCACAACCCAGCGACTGGGCTGCCCCGCCCTGGGGAACACCTAAGGCTCCACCCCTCGCTGTGTGACAGGCGCATCAAGACAAAAAAAAAAAAAAATGGTCCAAACAAAAGAACAGATCAAAACTCCAGAAAAAAACACAACTAAGCGATGAAGATAACCAGCCTACCAGATGCACGGTTCAAAGCCCTGGTGATCAGGATGCTCACAGGATTGGTTGGTTTTTATTGCAAATTAGATGAACAAATGAAGGCTACACTAAGTGAAATGAAGGAAAACGCACAGGGAACCAATAGTGATGAGAAGGAAGCTCATTTAACTTCATTTAAGCTCATTTTAACTTATTCTTGGAAGTAGTTTTCTTTTAACTCGATTTCAAATATGTCTTTCAAATATGTCGAAGGAATAATATTGACTTATTCTGCTGCCAAGGCATAAAAAAATTGATATGGAAGTCACTTCCTCAATTTATTTTCATTGTGACTAAACATACAGGATGCCTCATTTGTTGGTTTGTTCCTTATTCAATTACACAGGGAGTTTTAAACTTAGAAATGTTTGAAAGTAAATATTATTTCAGTAACTTTATTCCATTTTTTTTTTCACAAGCTTCTGCTGAAGTACAAGGAGATACACTCTAAGAAAGTTGCATTTTGAGTTATGGAAATGAGAATTTCTTTAAATCAAGATGCTGGTACATGCTGAGATTCTTGCCCTTGTCTATGAAGTTTCTGAAAAAATAAAGCAACAAAAACACAATCTGTCCTGGCCCTGGATTCTGTCTACAGGAAGAGCTCAGAGGTCTGAGGCATCACTTTCAATGACACAACGCTTTGTCATCTGAATTCATCAGGCATTCTGTCTGCACACGTTGGCCATCTCTCAGTGGCAGGCACATGTTTGACAGGTGCTGCTACAAACAAGGGCCTTCACCACCCAGCCCTAAACCCCAGATACGCTGTGTCCCAGCTCTGGGTGTGGTGTCACCACTGGAGTGCGTGGAAAGTTAGACCCACAGCACCACGTACATTCCTCCAGAACTGTGATTTTCAAGCGTGTGTATAAATTTCCAAGAATTTATAAAACATGCAAAACATCAATTTAATTAGGGGCACTGACTTCTTTTCTATTAGATTGTCAAATTAAAAAAAAAGACAACAGTCAATACAACAATAGCCATCTGATATAAACTAATCAAAATTATACCTTTTTTTGTCAGAATGGGAAAAATAATATTTTTGGTATGTCACAAAATTTTAGTAATTGGTTTGCCATGAGATGAGAAAGGTTGCAAATGACGGCTCTAGTGGATTTCTTACAACACAGGTTGCAGTAATTTGCTGTAAGTGCGCCCACCACGTGGACCCTCAGCCACGTGGATCCTACACTGCTTAGTTCATAGTGCATAGTCCATACACACCGTGGGCTCATAGACACTCGTTGCCTATGAAAGTCCAAGCAATCTTGTTGGGTCCTACAGATCCCTTGCTAAGCAGTTGTAGACCAAGGCCTCTGCCAGTTACAACCGTCCGGGGACAGCCGCCTGTACTCAAGGAAGGCGGGGCCAACCAGCTGTCACTGCAACCCTTTTATTTCACAGGCAGCCTCACCTTACTGGTCCACAAGATGCCCCAGAGAGTGAAATAAATCAAAAGCAAGGATTCCAAAGATGACTTAACTTTCAGGCTCCACTAAACCACATGGCCTAGTTTATAAAGGATCATTTTATTTTAAAACTCCAGTTAATATAATCCAAAGTGTTTTGGCGAATTTTAGGGACACACAGGCTTACATTTACAGTGAGCTTGGCGCACCCATAGTGGCTGAGGTGTGTGTTAGCCCTTGATGACACCGAATACCACACTGAAAAGAATACCACGCACTGAAAATCCCAAGGTCTCAGAAAATGGGCTGCTGTTTTACAGGCCTGTCAGGTATAAAGGAGATGTATTCCAAAGAGATCTATCTTGAGTAACTACCTCATCTAAGAAAGTATCCTAGCTGAATCAGGGTAGCTCTCAAATAGCCCGAGCAGGTGTGCGATTAATTTACTGTGGTTTGGTAAATTTTTCTCTTTACCTTCATAAGTAGGAACATAAAACTGACCCGTGCCCGACCCATGTTTATATCTGAAATGCTAAATGCCATTACATCTATTTTTGTGTTATAAGAAACTTTTCAATTTATTTGTTTCTATTTTTTTACCTTGTTTCCCTAGGAAGCCAAGTACCCGGCATCGAAAGGTGACCGCCCCCATATCACCCTTTTCATATACTCACGTCCTCTGTGTTCCTCTGCAAAAAGTCTTCTTATTCTTTAACTGCATTTTTTTTTGTTTCAGCCAGTTCCCTAAAAGTGGTAGGCTTAATAATTTTTTTCACCTTATTTTGAAAAAATAAAATGCTTCCACCCTACCCTGTATCTTCCTTTCACGGGGAACTTTGATATTCTGAGAGAAGCGGCCTTGTCAAATAATTTCGGGAAGCTGCTGCCTGACTGGACGGAAAGGGGACATTTGCCCGTATTGTCAGACTCGTCACAGAAGCTGGCAAACTTCCTGGATTCTCTACCGTCTACCCTACTCCTCTTCTACGGTTGCAATGTCCACTGAGCAGACACCAGCCACACTCATTCTCTACAGCTGCAATTTGATGACTCCACGTACTGTTAGATTTAATCCTTCTGTTGACCCTATAAAGATATTTTAGATACTTATTTTGCAAGTGAGGAAAGAGAGGGCCAACAGTTAAACAATTATCTACGATCCTCATGGCGGAAATACTGGGTTTGGCCTTGACCTACTAGAGTGCACCCCTTCTACTATAAATGAGCCGGGCTTACCTTTGCATCCCTGGTACTAAGCAAAGGTACTCAATAAGTATTTGCCAGTTCACCTTTTAACCTGTTTTTTTTATTTTTTTAAATTTTGTGGTCATGGTCATTCATTTACCACTTTCACCCTGAAGAACCTTACAACCTAGTCTGTTGCCTAAAGGGTCATGCAGATGATATTCTGAAGTTCATGATTTTAGGATCGAGTCAATGAATGGTACTTTAAACTTTCAGTACACAGACATACTCTGATTTTGGACTTTGTTTCATGTATCACGACATTTAGAAACTTAAAGCTTTAGCAATTACATTTTTACTCCTGAAACATAAGCTTGACCCAAGTCTTAACATTATTTTATTAAATAACTCAAAAAGCATCGTTAAAAAGCAAAATATTTTAGGGGGAGGAGAGAGAAGGAGCTCCCAAGGGAACAACGATCCTGGGAGGACAGGCTGTGTTCAGGCACAAGGTGAGCTTCCCTGCATCGTAACATCTCACCGGGTGACCAAGCCCTCCTGCCACCTGAGGCCTTGAGCTATGGCAGGGCGCTCTCAACCTGCCAACAAGTACCCGCAGGGGGAGGACTCATAACAACAGCAGCTCGATTCTCATTAAACCTTAGCTCTAAAATATGGTCTTGAACTCTTCGATCTTGACTGAGAACTAATCTACAAAAGAGCTAACTTTTCAAATAGGGATTCAGGGGAGCATTCTTTAAGACAGGTGGATTGTTATTGGCTTAATTTTTTGGCGCAGGTTTGCTTTCTTTCTCCGCAAAAAAAGAGGAATGTTATTTAAAAAAAGAAAAAAAAAACTGTGTCAGATAAATAAATGAATAAATAAAATTATAAAACCCTATCGATATGGCCGCGTTTCCCAGGTGCTCATTACACAGTTTTAGGCCTATGCAATTTTGCATTGTCCAAATTAAAATAACCTGGGAGAAATACCAGTGGAGAAAGAAAAGTCTAATTCCACACTTCCAAGTGCTTACTCTCTGCTGCCCTCTAACTTCCAGTTGACTGGAGCTTGGGATAGAGGTCTTGTATAGAAATGCACCATTTTTTATTAAACTTCAGTCCCCACCCTAGGTCAGAGCTCAGGGTATAATATTTAGGAAATATTGATTGACTAAATGAGTAAATTCACATATGGGCTCTAAGTCATTCCCAATAAGTGATAGTTGAAGCTATAATTTAAAATGAGATCTGTGAGGAATAGAGAAGGAAAAGATAACAAAGAGCTAAATTATGGAAAATGTGGAAAAGAGTCACTTGGCGAGGTGAGAAAACTGAGTCATTGGAAAAGAAAGAAAAACAAGCGTTAGGATTATGGAAAATGGAAATACAGGAATGTAATGGAGGACAATGAGTAGCAGACCTTCAAAGAGTGTATGACATATTGTATTAACATAGAGATTATGTGTAATTTATACAGAAGCATATGCAATCCACATACACAATTTATTTTTATTTATTTTTTATCCTCACCCAAAGACATTTTTTCTTGTCTTTTAGAGAGAGAGGAAGGGAGAGAGAATGGCTGCCCCTGCCCCAATCCCCGGCCCCATACGCTACCCACTAGGGATCAAACCCACAACCTAGGCATGTGCTCTGACCAAGAATCAACCCGCAAACTTCCAATGTACGGGACGATGCTCCAATCAACTGAGCCACGCTGGCCAGGGCTATATGCATACATTTTGTGTATTTATAGTTATATTATAGTTATATTACATATGTAAAAACAACCACATGCATGCCATCATTCCAGAGAAGGAGTGGTTTTGGGCTGCTGAAAGGGAACATGTCATCTTCTTGATATCCTAAATAATAGTGTATATGTAACCTTCAATAGTTTATGAATGCTAGAAATTTTCAGGAGAATCATTCATAATCAGAGCTATTGCCTACTTGCTCAGTGTTTGGACATCTCTCTTCTAAATAACAGCATTGCTGCTTTGCCCTATCTGTATCCCCTCAACGTATATTAAGTCACTTTCCTCTGAAACATCGCCCCAATGTCTTGTATATATATACTGCAATAAAACTTCCAGTAAGCCAAGAAACAAATGATGCAAAGTGAATTGGAAGTTGGAAGAGGATATTTAGCTCTTTCAAGAAATGCTTTCTCCAGCATAAACATTAACACCTGTCTTAAATTAAAAGGGAAGAAGAAAGGAAGTGAGGAGATGAAATTAAACTGACTAATATTTCATCACTTTGTTCCGTGGGGCTGTAGTGCAGTGTTACCAAAATATCCTTACGCCTCTTAGCTTCTCTGGGTTTTTCCTTTTTTCCCCCTTTCTTCCAGTTCGTACTGCTAACTTGGACACATTATCCTATTTGTTTCTGCAAGACATTTACCACTGTATTGCACCAGCTATTTGCTACTCTAATTTCTACTAAGTAAATCAGTGTTCAGACTCCACGTTGGCCAAGAATGAGAAAAAGCTGCAGCTCAGATCCAATTATTCTCAGTTGTGGAGTGGACGTCTGCTGTTTGAGGCAGTGTTTTCAGGTTTGAGGTGGCACATCCATCCCCATTTTTCAGGTAGGAGCACCTGGATTAAGCTTTAGCGCACCTCTGCCCCCACCCCCAGCCACTTCTCATTCGGGAGGGTCCTGAGAGTGGACTCCAGGGGTAGTTCTGTGAGCCACGCTTGGCCAACCAAATATCCTGGCTCCAGAATTTGACTCTTTTTTCCCCCCAAGTCCAAATCCCTCATTTTATTTAAATTTTTTAATATTTTTTTTTATTTTTTCATATTTAAATTTATTTATTTTTTAATTGTTGTTCTTGTACAGTTTTCTGTCTTTTACTCCCACCCCAGCCTATCACCCTAGCCCTCCCCTCCTCCCTCCCATTTCCAGCCCCCTCCTAGTTTTTGTCCATGTGTCCTTTATACTTGTTGCTCTAAACTCTTCCCCTTTTCCCCTGAACTTCCCTCCCCTCTCCCCTCTGGTGACTGTCAGCCTGTTCCCAATTGCAGTGTCTTTGGTTATATTATGCTTGCTTGTTTGTTTTGTTGATTAGGTTCCTGTTAAAGGTGAGATCATATGGTATTTGTCTTTCACCTCCTGGCTTATCTGACTCTTGAGCAGAATAACAGCTCGCTCACTTTCCCGGACACCTGGCTGGCTACTCAGAAGGCGGAGTCTCTCAGATGTGGCTGCCATGAGCTCCAGACCCTCTCTGGTCTCTGATCTTCCTGACTTTTGCATTTTAAGCATTTCCAAATCACTTCTAAGAAACCCAAGTTTACCTTTTAAGTTATCTTGAATGTCTATTTTATGGCAAAAATGAAGGAAAGAACCTAACTGATACCCTGGAAAACATTTTACTTAAAAACACAGAACACGAGGTTTGGAGATGGCAGTGGGGTAGAAGGAAGCAGAGCCCACTTCCCCCAGCACGTGGGCGAGATACCCAGCTGATATTCTGAGGAACAGAGCGAACAGCGAACGGTATTCCAGAATATGTGAGGATTGGAGACCAAAAACTATAGAGGACATTGAAAAATCAGATGGTAAGGAGAGTACTTCAGGACAATAAGGTCCCTGGGACCAGCACAGGGACCAGGGCGGCGGCAGCTACAGGCCCTGCGTCCACCGGGTCTGCTTCAAGATTCTTGGGAGAGCGCCAGGCTGGGCTGCGTGAGAGGCCAGATGCTTGTTGGGACCGGAGGGCTTACACAGGAGGAATTTTTCAAAAGGAAAAGGAGAAAAAAGAGGCACTCGTGGCCATTTAGGGAATTCTCCATAGTAGCTGCCTGCCTCTCGTGCCCCTACCCCCGCCGTCCCGGGTCAAGGTGCACCTGATCCGCAGCCGAGGCAGGCCCGCCCATGTCCACACCCAAAGAGCCACGGACTGTGCGCACCTGCTCTGGGTCCGGAAGCACCAGGAAAGTGCGCACCGGGCGCACCGCCCGGCAGCGGCCTGGCTGCGCCCACGCCACACCACTGGGGACGGTGGACAACCAGTCTGAGGGCTGCAGCTGCCTGTCTGCGTTCAGTCCCCAGACACCAGGGACGGAGCACCTCCCACCTGGCACCGGTGCCCACAGCCCCACGGAGCCAACTGGCTCTCTAGGAGGAAGGCAGAAACGCCCCACAGAGGGGAGCTGCAGTCCCCGAAAAGACTTGACTCAGTGCGGGCGCTGAACTACCCTGAAGGGGCGCTGCCAGTCCCTAGCATCTAGGGCAGCAAAGAGCAAGAAGTTGCTTATGTGAGTTGCCCCTAATTGGTGCACCTCAAGGACAGCGCAACTGGCGGACTAAAGGCCTAGGCTGGGTGCAGAAGGGCACTGAGGACCTGGCTGGAGGCTGGACAACAGCAAAGAGCGCAGCTCCGGAAGGAAGAAGAGGAAAAGCAATCCCTCCTCAGCCTGACCCAGCCAGGAAGACCTGCAGCAGAACTGGCCTGACCTGTTTAAAGCCAACAGGCTTAAAAAAAAAAAAAATTCCTTCTTCCTTCTTTTTTTTCCTTCTTCCTTCCTTTTTAATTTTTTTAATTTGAATTTTTAAAATTCCTTCTTCTTTTCTTTCCTTCTACCTTTTTTCATTCCTTCTTCCTTCCCCCCTTCCTTTCCTTTTTTATTCCTTCTTCCTTTCCTTCCCTCTCTCTTTTCTCTTTTCTCCTTCTTTGTTCCTTCCTTTCCATTTTTATTCCTTCTCTCTTCCTTCCTTCCCTTTTTTTCCCTTCTTTTCTCACAGATGAGACAATAATACCTGGAGTGGAGAAAAGACCAGAGTTAGACCCAAACGGAGGTCATCCCAACAACAGAGACACTGAGAAATTTCACTTTGCTACTCCAGAGAACTTGCAAGGTGGGAGCGGTGAACACCAGTACACCTGATGGAAGAGGAAACCCACCAACAAAGGAACCACCAACAGATAACAATGGAAGAACGTGAAGGAGGGAATGGAAGCCAAACTAACCTCAATCCAGGACCAATCTAGAAACACAACTAAAAGGTGAAGATATTACCCACAACAAACAACTGAACAAGAGCAAGAGAGAAGACTCAAAACCTTGTATACACAGAAGACTCAGCTTCAACAGAACCTGTCCACACCTGCACAAAAGAATATAATGCATGGTGGACAGAGTGATCTTCAGTTAACCAGCTGGAGGGAAGGACCCAACAAAGACCCAACAACAATCAAACCAAAAGACATACAGGGAGCCAACATAAATGACAGCCCAAAACCAGGGAGCTCAGGAGATTAAGGGCACTGCACCACTGAATCTCACAGGTCTTCTACCACAGACGTTCACACCATAAACCCAGGGAGCCAGAACAGATAAATTTAAGAAGAGGCTAACAAGAATGCACGCAGATCAACGTTCAGTCAGACTGCAGGGACCCCTCTGCTGATCTGATCTTCAGAGCATGCGTTCTCTCTCTCTCTCTCTCTCTCTCTCTCTCTCTCTCTCTCTCTCTCTCTCTCTCTCTCTCTCTCTCTCTCCCCCCTATCCCCACCTAAAACCACCAGGCTCTCTGTGAGTCCCCTCCCCTGTAAAGGCAGTGAGCTGGGGGCAGTGAGGACTCACTTTATTGGTGTCTCTCTCAGGAATCAGTCTAAGGCTGTCTGTTGTCCGATGTCTAGAAACTGTTGTTTCATGTATTTTGTCCAGTTTTGAAGACAAGATCAACCAAGTTCCTGTGATGGCCCAAAAGATGTAAAAACTTAATCTCCATTCATTTATCAAATATTTCCTGAATGCCTACTGTGTACGAGGAACTATGCAGGGTGCTGGGGGTACCCTGTTGAACCAAAAGAGATACAGCTCACACCCTCATGATCACCACAGACCAGCAGGGAAGAGCAGTGATAACTGAGTAACAATTCAAGTAAATACACAATGTGAACCATGACAGGTGATGGGAGAGAAAGCAGAGTGCTATGGACTCATGTAACAGGGAGACCCAATTTTGTCTGTGCATTTAGAGAAGTTTCCCAAGGTGATGAACATTTTAACTAAGACTTAGGAAATAAGATTTGGTGCCTGTGTTGTGGAGGGTAAGAAGACTAAGAACAGCAATATGCAAAAGGCCTGTGGCAAGATTGGTCCATTAGCGACCAAGGCCAGCCCTTCGCTCTCCCCACGAAGACAGAAAGGCTTGGAGCTCACGCCTCCTCCTTACCGCGTTAGTGGCCGGGCGGGGGCTGGAATCAGGACCCTATCTCCACATCCAGTGTTCTTTCTCTTTCACTATGTTGCTGAGCAAATGTAGGGAACATTAGAACATTTTATGTCGTGACATTGTCATTTTATGCTTCATAACATATTTGGGGTAATACACAACTTTGCAATACACTTCCATTTAAAAATAATTAGGGCCAAAATGTCATTCAAGATACACTTTTAATGGCCTATATTTCAACGTATTTACAAGGAATAGGCTGCAAAGTGTGTCAATTAATGACTGAGACAGCATAGGGCAGAAAGCATGAACATGTACACCTTCAGCCACTGAAGCGGCATCATGGAGGCCCCGGGCTGTCACGCAGCTTCCTAAGCAGCTGAGTCACACTCAGGGGGTCCACACTTAGTGGTGTGAGTTCCTAAGTGCTCTCAGACATGCTGGGAAATGCATCCACTCCCTCATTCCAAGCTTAATTGGCATACTAAATGTCAACTTTAAATCCTTTAAGATTTCAAATGACACAGCTCAAGTGAAACCGTGTGTAGACTCGCACAGGACCGCCCCATGTGGCATCTCTCCTACTAGAGACGCAGTGTGTTTCCGTCCTACTGTGGGTATCATATCCGCTGACGTGGAAACACAGCCCACTTGCATTTGCATAGAGTAGAAAGTCATTTTCCAGCTATCACAGACATATCTCTCTTCGATGGCTTATACATGATTATGTGTTTCATAGATGAAAAGGTGAATAGGTGTCCATTTCTTGTCAGCACACACACACAGAGCACCAGCTATGTCCCAGGACTGGGATTCAGTAGTGAGCGAGGCAGAGGCCCCTCCCATCCTTGCAGAGAGGTCCTCCAAGATGCCACCAGGAGTCCCTTTCCATCCCTGCTGCTGGCTGGCATGACCCCTTTCTTTAACTTTTACTTAGGAGGCTTAAAAGACAATTATTCACCCAGTATAAATGTGAAACAGGGTCTCTGTTAACTTCTGAACTTGGCAAAAATACTTTGTATGTCCTATGTAGAGGTCATTAATGTAGGTGTCAAAAAACTCCATTTTCATTTAAGTAGCCCAAGCTGCCAAGTGTTTGATGTCACCCTCCTCTTCTTCTGCCCTCCTAGAAGAGGCTGGAACATAAAATGTACAAAAATTAATAATTGGTGACTTTCACACTTTAGCATAAAAACAGGTATGAATTATGTCTACAAAGGTGTATAAGGGGAAACCCCCCAAAATGGAATTACCTTCTGGAGGGTGTGCCCCTTGTAGTACAGGCTTCCCCCACTAGGTGAGTGTTCTAGGAACCCATCTGTATCAGTGCACCAGCTGGTGTTGTTGTGAGAGGCTGCATTCAGATTCAGTTAATTTTTTAAAGACTCTTTTAATGTTTTCACCCATTCCATGGTGGGTGATTTAGGAGTGCACCTGCCCACACTGCAATGAGTGTTCAGCAGTTTTTGACCAAAAAATGACATGACCCCCATGCCCCACCCTCCTTATTCACTTGATCTCACCCCAAGTGACTTTTTTTTTTGTTTCCCCAGATGAAAAAAGTCCTCAGAGGTAAACGTTTTGCCAATATGAAAGAGGCAAAACAAAAAAATGGCAGAAGCACTAAAAGGCATCAAAATTGACAAGTTCAAAAACTGTTTTGAGCAGTGGAAAAATGTCTCAGTAGGTATATCGCATCAAATAGGGAGTACTTTGAAGGTGACTGATGTTTAAACATGTAAGAATAAATACACAATTTTTATAAATAAATTCCATTTGGGGGCCCCCCCTTGTATATTTATGGAATAAAAAGCTAAATGCTAACAGCGATGCAGATCAGGCTACCACTGTAGGCAACCATGTGACCACAGGTAGTGGAGGTGGGGCCGTACCTGCTTGGGACCTCTGTGCCATGGACGACGTGCCCCTCATTCTACCTGGCATTCTGTCTGGCTGTGCTGGGAGGGAAGAGGAAGGCACATGTGGAAGTTGCATATTTGTCATCTTCTTATTTAATTCTTCCTGCTCCAATTCTTCCAGTTCTGCCATCAACTCATCCTGATCACAGAAGGAAGAATTACAGAGTTAGTGTTTCACACAGTAAGTTTCCTCAAACACAATAACAAGAACATCTGCTACCCAATTGATATGTGGGAACCCAGTCAAATGGAATATTTATGTTGAGACTAAGTTTTTTTGCAACACTGAGCAATGATTAAAAAAATGAATATTTGGGGTTGTGCAAAGTTGTCATAGCTAATGTTATAAATACTTCAGTAAACAGTTATTCAAATAATTTGTACTAGCTGAATAGAAAACTTCCACAGTTCCCAGGAAATTTATACCTTGCCTGTCCCTTTTCCAATGCATCTTTTCTTTTCTACTGTTAAAAATTAAGAAGCTGTGAAACCTTGACTGGAGGCTATATTTTCACTTGGTTTAATGTTATTAAAAATAAGCAACAAGTACAGCAAAATTTGCAATGTACAGGAAGTAAAAAGAATCAAAGATACCATGATTCCTTTGTTAAATTATCCAAGCCAATATGTGTTTGGGTTAAGTAAACTTCAACCCAAGGTAGGTATACTGTATTCCTTTCTTTTAGCAGCAATCTCAGAGGGTCTGGTTTAACCCTAAGCTACTCCCTATCCCAAGAACCTTAGAGACGAAAGACTAGTTGAGACTTTAAGAGTGTAAGTCACCCTTTGACAGGTAGGCGATGACTTAGGTAGTCCAGACCTACCTTGCTCCGTGTGTCCTCAGGTAGATTTCAACCACTGAGAGAGGCCCAGAGTCTAAACTAAATTTGCCATCGTTAGAACTTTGAGGTTGTCCCCATTACACTCACTAAGACACTCTTATATTTGTCCAAGGAAAGTCTTCATCTATTCATTCATGATTGAACAAACTGATTGAGAGCTCACTCCCGGCCAGGTACTGAACTCAACCCGGCGAAGCAAAGTTTAACCAACAGTCGCTGCCTGGAAGGAGCTTATTACTGAATGTAGGTGAAAGGCACATAAGCAAATATTTATCCTGCATTCAAACGAGAGTAACAATACTAAGGACCAAGAGAGGAGATATTTAAACCAACCACACTTCGTCAAGTCAGTGTGCATCAGGCAGCAAACTGAATGATTGACCACTGTTCTATCTACCTCATGAAAAGGGGGAAAAAAATCATGGAAATGCATGTGAAATAGTGTGGTCAGCACAGCTGTGTGCCCTGCAGTTGTCCACAGGCTATGTAAACGGAGTGCCTTCAGAAGGAGCACTCTGATGTCTTACTTCCGCTCACAAAACAATCGGGAACAAATGCGGCAAATGTAGTGATAGCGGAACACACTGTGCTACACTGAGCGTGCACCCAGAATTACCTAGTGTGCCGTACTGATCCACAGCACCAAAAAGATGTTGATATTTTCTTTAGCACATAGAATGGCAGAATAACCCTCTCCCCCCTCATTTTTAGACTCCAGGTACCAATGACTGACTTATTCACTGATAAAAGGATTTCAGAATTTAAGAAATTTTAGAGAGAAACTAATGAGCCAGTAATGTTCATTTTATAGATGAGAAAATGAAGGGTCGGAAAAGTAAAAGGAATTACACAAAGTTTAGTAATGAATGTCAGAGCCCAGATGCCATAGCCTGGAGCCCTGTGGTGCCTGGTAGTCTAACCAGGGTGGGCAAACTGCCTCCAAAAGGCCACACAGCACTAATTTGGATTTTATAGGCCACATATGGTCTCGGCCACAGGCTTCTCTAACGCTATTGTCATTGGTGGCGTGGTCTTCTACGGCCCTTGAAATGTGTAAAAACAATCCTTGAGGGGTCATACAAAAACAAGCCATGGGAAGGACGTGGCCTGAATGCTGAGCTGCACCACTTTTTAAAGTTCCTGACACTCAATTCTCATTTTCTAGGGTTTTGTGGAACCACATCTTCCTCATTGGAAGCTTTGTTTTTAATACCAGGTAGGTGTAGGACGTCGGAGTCTTCACCACGCTACCCTGAGAACTGGAAACATCTCTAAATGTTCGGAGTATGTGTGCTTTGAGGATCTGAATGAGTATGTGTTCTCTGAACAGCACAACTGAAATCCACACCCCAGACACCATCCTAAAGAGAGTCTGTCTTATTGGACTGATGAATCCCAATGGAATGCGTGTGTTAGTAATGCCCACCCACATTCATTTTGTTTTACAGCCTGAGCAATGAATGGAGACAGCCCAACCTCTAATTTAACCACCACAGAGCACGGCAGTCTGCTCCTTGTTTCGCACAGACGTGCAAGCACGTGATTCCTCCTCGTAATGGGCTGTTTAGGCTTCCACCATCACAAGTCGCTAACGTCACATAATCACGGGCTGCTTAATAGCTAGAAGCCTAATTAGGAGGCTGTTTGCCAAACCGTATTAATCTTTCCTTTAAATCAGAGCTACCAGCACTTCATTTCCTTCTTAAGTATGTTTCCAGCAAGTATCATTTATTCTTTTATGGTACTTCGGGAAGTGCTGGGGCTCCTTCTCTGCTGTCGACATGGGAAGCTGTCCTTTTGAGCAGCCACAAATAACACTCCATTCTTCATACCACATTACCCACCTCATCAAAGTCATCGCCAAATCCAACCCGCTGAGAAAATGCTTCTGAGATTTCTTGGGCAACATCCTGTTGCTCTGTGATCTCTTGCATCAAATCATCTATTTTATTCAGATCCCTGGGAAACATTTTGTTAAACTCTTTTAGAATTTTACTTTAAAATGACCAATGTAGATATACTCCCATATGAAAGAATGACTCAATTTAATGTAAACCCTTAGTTATTACCATAACAAAAATTCCTGATGATAATATTCATTAACTTTAAAAATAATTTACATTTTTAAAAAAGAGTAATCCTGTACAGGCATCTATACGCGAAATATTAAACAACTGTTACATTTGGGAGTCACTAAAGAGCAAATAATCTTATAATTAACAATATGTATAGGTTTCTTTTGAAATTCTGTCTGTCAGGGCATATGGAAAATTTAAATAAATACATGTTACTGTGTATCGACTCTGCAGGGAATGGTGCTGTGGACCCCTGAGGACCACGGTGGCTAAGGTAAAAGCCAGGGCAGCTTTCCACAGCTGCCAGCTGACAGCAGCCTTTCATAGCAGCTGAGCTCTGCAGCAAGAGGACAGTTTTCCAGAATGCCTAGTTGCTCTGAGATCCTCACTCCCTTAGGGCCATCTCAGGCCAGCTGATGTCCTTGGAGATGACAGGTGAGGGCAGGATTAGGCCTGGGAAGCCCTCAGAGGAATCAGCAATGTCAGCACAGGAATCTGGACAGCTGCTTCAAACGCAGTTCCTAGCACCTGAGCAGCCCTTCACCATCATCAGCCATAAGCTGCCTGGGTCTGAATGACAGGATGTGGACTGCATCTCCAGGACCCTGTCTCTGAATCACCCCTCCAGCTCTGAAACTAGGCCAAACCGATTGTATACCAGAAAAGTGACGAGTCCCCTCTTTAGTAGGCAACCTAAACACAGAAATTTTGATTCTCAGTGGAATAAGTCTTATAGAAAGTTTCTATATGTGGGAACAAGCTGAGTACTTTGACACACTTTGATGGAGTGATGAGAAAGAACACTTCTTACCATTCTCTTACCACCCCGATTCTCATATTTAAAACAAATATATAAGGAATTTATTTTTTTAGGGGAGTAGGGAAAGGCGAAGTTAAAGTTTGGCCTGGGGGTGAGTTTTTCCGAAAAGGAGCACCAGGGGATGATGTCGATGATCCACTGTGATTTCGGAACACACACCAGCACCAGTTCACAGCAATGACAGAGGATCTTGACTCTGAGAGTGAATGTAATGATATTTCCAACGCTGTCAAAATGACGGTGGGTTGTCAACAAATTGTCGAGGCAGAAAATGTTAGCAAAGAGTTCGTCGGTGAGCCCCGCCTCCCCCAGGCCCACCCTCCCCCATCCGGGAAAAGGTCTCTGCACCCGATCAGGTGCTCAGGTGCTCGCTGCTGTTACGCCTGGGTGTCTCCAACCTCAGGGCCCAGGCGCTGACTCCCCAGTGTGAACGCAAAGCAAACTGTCACCAACTCCACTACCACCACGAATATTGATTATCGATTGCTTACTTTGTACCCTGCACCAAGTGTGTTATGTCTGAATCTCACTGAATCTCACAATAACCACAAATACTATTATTACCTCCAATTTACGGACAAAGAATCTGACTACAGGTGAGGCGAAGTAACTTGCCTAAGGAGAGTCGGCAGTGGAACTGAGATGACAACCCAGAAAATCCGACCCACAAACCCACGGCCATCACTATTATTATTCCACATTGATGGTTCTCATGCGCTGGTTAGCACTGGAATCGCCTGCAAAACTGGGTTAAAAACAGCAAGGCCCAGTCCTTGCCCCTGTTCAGCATGTGTTCTCCTTAGTAGCTTGCCAGGTAACTTTGAATTCCATCAAAGTTTGGCAACCACTCTTCTACAGTCTAACATATTTAAGCCTTTTTAAAATTATGTAATGGAAAGTTACAGATGGCGTACCAGATAATCGACTGCGAGGTTACTAGGAAACCTAAAGGGCAAAATGAATGTCCTTCATGTCTGCATGCTTTTTTTGCTTCGTTTTCCGCCACCGTCACTTCTAACCTTTCTCCGAGGGACCGTGCCACTCTGACATATCAGAGAGCCTCAGAAGGATAAGCCCTGTCCCGCTGAAATCATCATGCGGCCCTTCCAACGGAGAGGGCACTTCCGGCTCAAAGGGAACGAAGGTCACTCACATGTTTTCGTGAACGGCTCTCATGGCCCTGGCCGCCAAGCCCATGTTCCTCAGCACCTCCGCGTTGGTGTGCGAGTTCTCCAGGGCTTCTCTCTGGAACTCGATGGTGGACAGCGTGCCATCAATCTGAGTGAGCTGCTTCTCAAACCTCTTCTTTCTCTTCAGCGCCTGCAATGCAGCTAAATAAGGGAGGGGCCGTGGTTACCAGGAGAGATCCCAGTCACTTACTCGAGAGACATTGGCTCAGCACCACCTGGGGACTAGTGGCGTTGTCGGCACCTACGGACACAGAGGAGACCAGACGGAGCAGAGGGACTCCAGGGACAGAGCCGGACCTTAAGTGCCTGCACCAGGGGCCCCACGCTCAAACGTTCTCCATGGTATTCTTTTCTTCCACTGTTCTAGCGAGTGTCAAATGAAAAGTACATTTCCACATTCCATAAAACATACCACAGACATTGGATTCTAAAAATAATAGGCATAAAATATGAATAAAAAATGCAATAAGAAAATAAACCTTTAGAGGAAAAAACAACTTTAATGACTGTTTATCCTACCCCTAACTCCTCATTGCAAGGACAAGTTAATCAGGACCTGGAGAAGTTACATGACGTGTCTGAAGGTGCACAGTGAGGGGCTGTCCGAACCCCAGGACGCCCAGCTGCACGTCTGCGTCTGAGAGGGTTACGAGAGGGCCAGCTGCGTCTTTCCCTGGGTGCTCATGAAAGCAACCTTGCTAGAGTCATACGCAAGGATTAGCTGGTCAGAGAAAAGAGTGTTGCCCTCAGAGAAATGATATCTAAATTCCCAGCCATTAGCACTTTAACAAAATAACCTTATCAGCTCCTCTCAGAAATCACAAAACTAACAGAGTTCTTTAGACTAACGCACCTTGGAAGGAACCCAAAAACAGGCACAAAAATGTGAGTCGTGATAAGGCTTTTAGGGAGAGTGCAGTCTCTCTCTTCAGAGAGACTGAACAGCAGCAGAAGAAAGTTAGTATGAAGATAATTAAATGGAATTGGCAAAAGAACGCAAATAGGTTAATGGTTTCAAAGTGAAACATGGAAGTTATTGCAACAGATTTCTGAGACAAGGTTCTTTTCTAACTCAGTTTTGGTCAAATTTTTCTTATAATTTCAACATGTGTGGTTTATTTATTTCAGTGCTTTTTGTTTGATGCACAGACACTCATAATCATTGTCCTTTCTTTTTTAAATATATATTTTATTGATTACCTTATTACAGGTGTCCCATTCCCCCCCCTTTATTCCCCTCCACCCTGCACACCCCCTCCCACCCACATTCCCCTCCTTTAGTTCATGCCCATGTGTCATAAGTTCTTAAACTTCTACTTTTCCCACATTATTCTTGCCCTCCCCCTGTCTATTTTCTACCCACCATCTATGCTACTTATTCTCTGTACCTTTTCCCCCTCTTTCCTCCTCCCACTCCCCTGTTGTTGACCCTCCATGTGATCTCCATTTCTGTGTTTCTGCTCCTGTTCTGTTGTTTGCTTAGTTTGCTTTTGTTTTAGGTGTGGTTGTTAATATCTGTGAGTTTACTGTCTTTTTACTGTCCTATTTTTTATCTTTTTCTTAGGTAAGTCCCTTTAACATTTCACATAATAAAGGCTTGGTGATAACGAACTCCTTTAACTTGACCTTACCTGGGAAGCACTTTATCTGCCCTTCCGTTCTAAATGATAGCTTTGCTGGATAGAGTAATCTTGGGTGTAGGTCCTTGCCTTTCATGACTTGGAATACTTCTTTCCAGCCCCTTCTTGCCTGTGAGGTCTCTTTTGAGAAATCAGCTGACAGTATGATGGGAACTCCTTTGTAGGGGACTCTCTCCTTTTGTCTTGCTGCTTTCAAGATTCTCTCCTTATCTTTAATCTTGGCTAATGTAATTATGATGTGCCTTGGTGTGTGCTTCCTTGGGTCCAACTTCTGTGGGACTCTCTGAGCTTCCTGGACTTCATGGAAGTCTATTTCCTTTGCCAGATTGGGGAAGTTCTCCTTCATTATTTGTTCAAATAAGTTTCCACTTGTTGCTCTTCCTCTTCCCCTTCTGGTACCCCTATAATTCAGGTGTTGGGACATTTCAAGAAGTCCTGGAGGTTCCTAAACCTCTCCTCATTTTATTTTGAATTCTTGTTTCTTCATTCTTTTCTGTTTGGTTGTTTCTTTCTTCCTTCTGGTCCACTCCATTGACTTGAGTCCCAGTTTTCCTCCCATCACTATTGGTTCCCTGTGCGTTTTCCTTCATTTCACTTAGTGTAGCCTTCATTTGTTCATCTAATTTGCGACTAAAATCAACCAATTGTGTGAGCATCCTGATCACCAGTGCTTTGAACTGTGCATCTGATAGGTTGGCTATCTGTTGGTCGCTTCGATGAATTGGCTCTGGGGCTTTGATCTGTTCTCCCATTTGAGCCATTTTTGGGGTTTGGGGTTTTTTTGGAGGGGTCTGGTTGCGCCTGTTACATATGAGGGGTGGAGCCTTAGGTGTTCCCCAGGGTAGGGCAGCCCAGTAGCTGGATACTGACGATATATGTGGGGGCGGGATCCGAGAGGGAACAATGGTGCTTGCTCATCTCTCTCTCGTATTTCAGTCCCTTCCGCCACTTCCCCCAAGCAAACTGGGCCCTTCTGGTGCCGATTCCCAGTGGGTGGGCTTGTGTACATTCTAGGACCCTGTGGGTCTCTCCAACGAACTCTCCTGTGAGGCTGGGAGTCTCTCCCGGCACCTCAACCCCCACAAGTGTTTTCAATTGGTATTTTTAGGTTTTATTTCCCGGCACTGGGGCCCTGGGTTGCGTGGTCTGTCTCACTCCTGGTTTTGGCCTGGATTATCTACGCGAATGTGGGACCGCCTGGTCAGTCAGCCGCCTTGAGTGGCCTCACTGGATCTGCCCATTGCCACCCTGCACCTGGGGTCTACTAGCCGCTGCTGGTGCACCTGAGGTCTGCTAGCCTCTGCCTGCATGCCTGGGGCTCCTGAGCGCCCGGGTCCACATCTCCACTTTTTCCTGCCACGACTCCAGTCCTTTTACTGGTCTGGATGAATGGTTGTTCGACTTCCGTACAGTTCGATTTCCTGTTAGTTCTGTTTTTTTCTTGTTTCTAAATCTTTGTTGTCCTTAATGTTGGCTGTGCGGGGAGGCACAGTGTGTCCACCTACACCTCCATCTTTCATTATCCTTTCTTGTTCAGTTTTATTGATGATCAATAGGAAATATTACTCCCTGTCCCATTAATCCTTTCTGCCTTAAATTCCAATTTGTTTTATATTTAAATTAACATTTTTGCTTTCTTTTTGTTACAATTTGCCTATAATAACTTTATGGGGACCTCTGTTTCAGGAGTGTTTTATATTTGCTCTTTTTTGGTAAACTTACTATGATAGCATACGGCTGGATATTTCTGTGACTGTTCTTAACCCAGTCAGGTAGTCTCTATGTATTAATGTAAGATTTTAACTTATTCTTCTTTATTGTGATAACTGATGTTATATAAGATGATCTTTTTACTGTCCTTTTGTGTTTTCTTTTATATATATACACACGCATATATGTAGTTTTTTGTGTCTTTGTGTAGATTGAGCAAATATTCCTTGTATATCTTCCCCCTTTAATTTGTTGGACTGTCATATATACTAAATTTATTCTCCCAGTGAATACCCTTGCATTTACATATACACATACAATTAAACTTAACTTTCTATCCATGTTGAAAATTAATTAGTATCTGTAATTTATTGTCCCCAAAGATTCCTTTTCCACCCCAAACCTTCTAATGTTTGATTAAAGTAATCTGCAATTGTATTGGTTCCAGATGATCACTAGTTGTTTTTTATTATCTTTTTAATTCTTAAGGAAACTTTTCTTACCAATTGCATTAAACTTGACAGACATGATTCAACAGTTATTTGGACTCAACTATAGTGTTTGCTGACTTATTTTCTTACTTTTGCATTGGTAACCTAATTAATCATCCTTTATTGGATTTTTTTTTTTTTACCGAAATAAATCTTGAATTTTTTTTTTCAGGAAAGTAACATAAATATAAAGTCTCTAAACTCCTACAGGTCTAAAAATATCTATATTTTGTTTCAAACTTAAATGATATTTAGAATTTTTACAGAATTCTAGATTCAGAATATTTTTCCAATTTTAAGATACTATTCTCTTGTTGTTGGGTAGCCAATATTTCAAAAGTTGGATAATAGTACTCTTCTCATCCCCTTGTAGATAATATGTTTGCTTGTTTCATCTCTGGAAATGTTTAAGATCTTTTTACCTTGGAATTAGGACAGTTTATGAGTATAGGTTTAGGCATATGACTTTTTTCTTTTCTCAAATAAATATTCATCACATATTTTTATCCTCAAGAGTCAAATCTTCCTTCATCTTATGGAAACTGTATTCTTTAGTTTTTTTGTTACTTCTTTCCCCTCCATTATTTCTGTCCACTTCTTCTGAAATCTCTACTCATTTTTATATTATTATCTATACTGTGGTAGATAACAATGCCCAAGTGATTCTCTCTATTTTCTTTTCTTTGAAATCTCTATACAATGAATGTTGGATTCCTTGGGTCTATCACTGAGTCTATTAATGTATCTATCTGCCTTTTTGTTCTGTGTTCTTGGAGAACTCCTTAACTTTATATTCCAGATCACTAACTAGTCTTCATCTCTATTTATTCTTTCTTTACCCTATTTATTTTTAACTGTTTTCTTCTAGCTGTTCGTTTATATGATAACCACTCTTGTCTTATAAAGCAACAGCCTCTGGAACCTCCCTGAAGATACTAATACAAGTTATGTTCTCAACATATTTTTTTTTAATTTCTTACATTATCTCTTTTGCTTGCATATTTTGATGCTTCTCTTTTATGCAATTAACTTCCCTCAAAATTCCTCTGATCTTGTATTACAGGTTTATGTGTACAAATAAAGGACTAGAATAGTTCATATGAGTAGATGTGCCCCCTGTAATTACCTAAGTGTGCTCCCCATGGGGCCTGTCTCTTGACAGTGCAGGCTGCCCGGAGCTCTGAAGAAGCGAGTGCGGGGTCCCGGAAGGCAGGCTGCCTGCACTGGGCAGGGCATCAGACAGGCTGCGGATTCCTACGGTGCCAAAGAAAGGCTTTATTTTGGGGGATGGACACTTTTCTCAACGGTACTCTCCTTCCCCGCCCCTCCCTGCTCTGTGCACCATGGAGGTTCTGTTCTGCTTCTCTTTCCAACACCACAATTTAGGTTCTTGCTGAACGTAAAACAGCACTTATACTTTATTTGTAGAACGGCTCCATTCGTTTAACAATCTCTCCTTTAGGAAAGAACAAAAACCATCTTCTCAAGGTTCTCTGGCACAAAGGCCTTCCTACAACCTTACTCCGCAGAGAGGTCCGTTACGTGAATGACCGGAGCTAGGTGAGGGTGAATGGCCGATGGGCCACCCTGTGCTACACCCTGCCTGTGGACCTGTAGCCACTGCCGCACTTATCCAACTGTATTATAATTATTCATAAAATCTATTCCACTCCTCCTCCCCTACACTAATTAAAAGCCCTTGGATGCAAGATTCTTTTCCGCCATTTCCCATCCCTTGTTGGCACACGGCCAACAAGATACATAACAACCAGCACTGACTGAGTCTCGGCTGTAAGCCAAGCTGGCGTGCTTCATGTGCATCATGATATTCATGTCATCAACTCTCACAGACGTGAGGAATAGACAGTATTATCGAACTGTTTGACAGAGAATGAAATGCATGGACATTAAATGGATAACGACGGTCACTTCACGCACATGGTATAAGGACAGCATGGTTTAATAGAAGAATCATGGCCTTGAGGGACAGAGTGCTGATCCTTCTCCCTTGACTTGGGAGGTATATGTTCTTGGCTAGGTCATTTCACGTCTTCAAGCTTCAGTTTGCTGTTCTGGAAATGGGGATGTAATCCCCGTAAGGCTGGATGATTTTTGATAATTAATGATAATTTACAGAAAATACTTTATATAGTCCCTATGCATGGTAGATTCATACAACTAGATATAATTATTAATAATAGTGATTTATATAACACTCATTAATGAAATTGTGTATCTTATTTCTGAGGCCACTGAGCAATAACTTACCCATTTATTTCACCACAACTCATCCTAAAAGGAGTATAATTTCACAAATCAGTTCCACATTTCAGTAGGTGCAAAACATACTGCTCTTCAGCAAAGTGTCCTAAAAAGCTATACCCCAAATACGCATCTCCACCCACCACCACACCCAGAAGCGGGATGTTCGAAGTAGGTCTCCTCCCAATCCTGTCAGGCTGGTTCAGTGGCTACACTTATTTGGACCCAAAAGCAACTTCTTTTTTTTTTTTTTGAGAAATGTGTTAAGTTTTCCACTAAAATGTATGCCATGTTTCCTAATATAAACTAATTTTAGATTACTTTCTCAAAATCAAGAAACACAATTTGATATAAAATTGTGGTGTCACCAAATCCACATTTCAATCCTGCCTCTCCCAATTAATAACTATACATAAAACCTTGGTATGTGACCTTCACCCTCCTCAACTGATGTTCTCCCACTTGAATGATAACAACAACAAAGCAACAGTCCTGTCCAGAAAACTACAACAGAACACTGAAGAGAAGCTGCCTACTTTCAAATCCAGCTTCCATCTACCCATAGTTCCGTGGCTATATAGTGACTTGTCTAAGTCACTTATGGGAAGGTAGAGCTCTAAGCCACTCAGTTGTAGGGGATTAAAGGAAGTAACATGTGAAGTACCCAGCGCACTACTCAGCACACAGTGAGTAAATCACTTCGTATTAGGGGTGTTGCGATTACCCTCATGTCCTTCACGGGCTTGTCAGAGCCCTGTGCCTGGAGCCACCCTGAACAATGCCCAAACTTACAAATGTTTGTCATTACTAATAATCAAATCTGGTTTGAACACATAAATGCCTATGTTAATGTACGGTTTTTCCTCTTCAAAACGTTTTTGCTGAAACTAGAACATTCACCCGCCCAGAGTTGAGATCTCAACTTACAATACAATTACCACACCACAAACTATATAGAGAGGGGCCTACCCCGAAGTCCTCAACTCAGAGGGTGCCTGGCAGGTAAGGAGGGCCAGGGAACTGGAGAGAGATTAGGGGAATGGAAATCTGCGTCCGCTCACCTGTGAAAGAGCAAGAGAGAGAGGAACATCCCTCTGCTACAACAACAGAAGATGCTGCCAATGTAACGATAAATGGCAGGCCCTGTATCAGGGATTCCACAGGGGAAATGGGCGTCTGGGGACCGCGGCACGTAAGTCTGAGCTCATGGAGGCAGCACACTCAGCGCCAGATTATGGCGTCCACCAGTCTAGGAAGCAAGAAATCTGGATTTGCGTGCAGAATCCCCACATTTAAAAGCTGACTTACAATTTCAAAAAAAAAAAAAAAAAAACCCGTGCGAGCAAAACCGATGATGACTCCTGCATGACTGGATCTGGCCCCAGGACACCGGACCTGTGTCTTGACATCTGACGGGCACAGTAAGCTTTCTCACACACACGAAGACAAGAGGTTTCTTGTTCCAAAGAGCCAAGAAGTGTCTGGGAGTGGTCTCCCTGTGAGCTGCTTCTCCCATGAGATGATGATGCCACGGGCCAACCATGAGTTGGACAGGCTCTGACTTTGTTTTCCAATAAACAGTTGGGGAAAGCATCAGCCACACGTTTTCAAAGACTGCAACCAATTTTGCAAATCAAGCATTGCTTGTGATTTTGGCAAAAAAGGACGGGGTTAGAGCCTGCCACTTAACCTGTGGAGAAGCTGTAATTTAATCCTCCGATCTCCTGCGTGTGCCTTAAAGCACCTGCTGAAACCTGGATAATATTCTTCCTAAAACAGAGGGATTTACTGTGTTCCTTTGTGGTAGAGAAACAGCCGGGGGTGGAGATGTTGTCTCCTCGCCTAATAGTGACACTGCCCCTCAGCCATGGAGTCACGGAACAATGTCCCTTGTGTCCTGCTGCTGAGGGAGCCATGAAGAACCGTCACTCTAGTCCCCTCAACGGGGACTGAAACTTAAAAATTACCCCTTTGACGAAATCCAACCAGCCCTATGCAACTCTATGATGCTGGCCGGAAGGAAGGCTTCAGTCACCTATGAAAAATAACAAAATAGCAGAAAAGAGTGGCAGTTTCATTGCTCACCTTGGTTTGGAAGATCAACCTGTTGCTCTTTACACAGTCAGGGTATATACATGTGTGTACTGTGAATCGATTAGGAGAAAGGAAGAACCTTTTAGGAAACATCCTATCTGCGACTGCAGACAGTCCTGGTTGTGACATATAAGACTGGGTTATAACAACTGTCCCCTCTCCTGGGAAGGGTTGCTCTCTGCAGGAGGACTAAGAGGTACGGCTTGGAAGAGCTATCCCAGAGAGTGCTTAAGATACAGACGTCACACATAATTGGTTACGCTGTCTTTTGCTCTTGCCGGGAAGTCTCACAATCATGTTTTACGTAAGAAACTTCAATGTAAGTCTCATTCTTACAAACAAATCACTTAGTTAAACGACACTTTCTGTTAATGGCATCTCGTTTTAGCTCTTGAAAAACACAGTCTGATCAGCATCATCACTAGCATTCCACAAGTGGAAAAACAAAATGTTTCAGCTCAAAGTCATGACACAACTGAGTGGGGTGGAGGGCGTACTAGAAAATTCTGACCTTATTTGGCCAGTCGTACCCCATTATGAATCCCCTGGCCTTCATCACTTTTTATAGACTATTCCTTATCCATTCATTTGTCATGGGACAAAGACGCACTGAGGATCTCGCATGGGCCACGCACCACGTGGGCCTCTGCAGGGACAAAGACAGAGGCTACAATCTCGGAGGAAGATTCAGCCCCATGCATCGTTCAACGAGCATTTACTAAGCACCTCGTATGATTCAGGAACCGCGCCCAGGGATCCTAACATATATAAGTCACATCCTTCGCCTCAAGTCGTAGAGGAGGCAGTCTCGGTGGATACACAGAGGAATGTGTAAGCTCACTCTGGAGAGTGAGGGGAGGCTCCATAGAGGGGGCCATGACAAAGCAGCTGCCTGTCCACCCATTTAGTCAAGCACTGCTCACTAGAGAACCTGTGTGACAAAAGGCATTGCACCGAGGATTCCTTCCAGCCTCGACCCTCTCCCCAGCCTCCCTGCTGAACCATGCCAAGTTCCTGGCTGAGGTCCACTAGGAATCAGAGCCTGTAAGCCTCAGAACTGAGCTGATCCCTGCAGCTTGCCAGATCTGTATTGTCAGAGGTCTCATCAACATTAAATGTCGCAGAAAAGGGAAACTGCAGGCTAAAGAAGACACAGCAATGACGTATGATCACACCGAGACAGAGCAGATGCCTGGGAGAATGGTGACAGAATGAGACTGCAGACAGTGAACAGGGGGCATTACTGGGAAAGGGCATTTGGCACGCGGCTGTTGGTGTAAGCAAGCCGGTAACATGGAGCTGAATTCTGTGCGGGAAAAAAATAGTGGTAACTAATATTATAAAGCATGAAAGATTAGAAGGAGAGTGATCAGTGCCCGCTCCCACCTCCAGAAAGACACAAATGGACAAGGAAACTAAGGTTATCTTCCAACCGAAACAATGCTCTCGCCCTCGTTGGTTGGAGAGGAGGCAGTTCTTACAACCAGAACATCAGACACAGGTGATTCCAGAAGGTGGATCACGGAGGGGAAGATCATGGCCTCAAGGTGCTGTCAGCCGTGAGGTATCGCAAAAGGAAGAAATGCTTACATGGAAGACATTTGAAATAAACACTGAAATTCTTATTTCTTCTGAACAATTGCTTCCTCGGTCAATTACCAAGCAAATAGAATTAACTTGTTATTGGAACAGTATTCCGATGTGTTAATTAAAATCTACTTGATATTCTTTGTAAAAACCAAATAATGTTGGACGCCAGGCAGAATAAATAACTACTTGAATGAGTTTTTTTACTCGCTACTCACATTTTTGTAAGCTCACAGATTGGTAACTCTGTAGGCCTGCTATCGCCTAGAATATAGGGGAAAAGAGTATGAACACAAACCCAGCAATATTAAACAGAAAAATTCAGAAACAATGATTTTGCTTAATTCTACAAAATAGACGCATGGACCTATTGATGTCATTTTACATTGTGTGTATGTTATATGCATGTGTACATATGCGTACATGTGTATTATGTATGTATGTTTGCATATGTGTGTGTTCTAGAATATGTTTTTATATTCTACCTGTAAAAAAGTGTTCCTGTTCTATGATGCAGTAACATTCACTACCCCTGGACCCATGGCTTGCAGAAACTCCTGAGAACCAATGAACTATAAGCCTATGGCTCCTTTTGCCTCTCACTGTCTGTAACTGCATGATTATTCCTTTGAGATACTATTACTATCAAATTTCAAGAAATACATAGCCTCTGTCCTCACAATGACTATTGCTATTTGAAATCCTTTAAAAAGAGATTACCTTGAAATTGGTGATGAACTATAATATTCTTGAATTTCTCAAATATAAGCTGGAGAACAATACCTAGTAAATTAAGAGAATTTACATAAAGTTTTTCAGACTGCTCACAAAATTATAGGGTCTTATACATGTGACCTTTACAATATGTATACATTGATTTAACATAATCATAATTTTTCTTGCTACAGCTTTTTAGAAATTTTGAGTTAGCATACTATCTCTGCCCAGGCTCCAAAGCTATATTTACTTTCACTTTATAGGCATAAAATATATGGGAAGAATTGCTCATGTAAATAGCACTACCCACTGGAAAAGGCCTGTTGAACTATGTTCCTGCTGCAGCAAATATGATACACCGGTTATGACCGGGGAGCCTATAGCCCAACGTGAAAAGACCAAAAGAGTCAGTAGAAATTCATGTTAAGATAGAAGACAAATGCCTTAAGTGCCTGTCAAATATTTGGCTGCATAATTTTGTTCCTCTACATTTATATGTAGGCCCAATATACAATTATAATCTTTATTTTATTTACGTTAGATGGTTGACATTAAACTGTAATTGTTAAATAAAGGATTTAACTTCTAATGCAGGCTTTTCTGACTTTTAATAGAGAATAATCAGCTTCTCCTTTCTTGTAATTTTAAAAACACCATTCTTGTTGGCTTGCTTTTGAGGGGCTTGCTTTACATTGATGGCAGCAGCCATGACCGTGTTGGTACTGGAGTCACTGGACGGCTAGACTGAGGAAAGCTTGGTGGAGATGGCCCAGGGTGGACGGGTGTGGGCGCTTCTGACTACTGCTCATCCCCTCCCTGAAACCCCCCCCCACTAGTTAGAAATACCTGGGCAAAGGGCTTAGCTGTGAGCGCAAACAGCCATCGGTCCAGGTTTAGGAGCTCCGACTGCTTTAGAGCAGGGCCATATAAGGTCTGGACCAAGTCCCAAATGTTTCCATTAGCAAAATAGCATCAATCAAGGAAAGTTCTATTCTTTGATTTGTATAAATATTTCCCCAGATGTGGTGCTCTATTATCCAGCTTGGTGGAATTTACATGAAGCAGAAGAACAAATAAATGTTCCATTTTTTATAATAACTGCTTCAAATTCATAAAGGAAAAAAAGCAAACTAGAAGTAAGGTTACATAACTCAAGAAAAAGTACCAATTACTGTTCTAGAAATAGCTAGAACACGTCAGCAAACTGTCAAAATTGGTGCCACAGAGACTTGAAAAAATGCTTCTAGAATACAAATACTCTACCCTGTAGTTTCCGATGAAAAAAAAAAAAAAGAAGACAATATGAGTCCACAAACAATAAAAAATAAATACCCACCTAATCTCATAGCCCTGTTTACTTTAGGTTCCTGGAAGCCGACGTACGGAAAAAGCATAGTCCACCACTGTCCTTTTAACCTACTGACATCAGAATCATTGAGAAAGCTGTGGGTATCACAATTCTGAGCCTTATTCCAGACCTCTTGAAACAGAATTTTAAAAAGCTCTCCGGGTGAAATGATGACAAGAACACACTATCAGCGCATAAACCAGTATTTGTGAACAAGACGTGTGTGAATGTAATCTGGTTTTAAGAAAAGAATTCCCAAGGCATATTGAGGCATTGTCAGAGAAAAGAGGGAAGCTTGGAAATTAAGCTGATCTGGGGCTACAAATGCAGGTCATTGTATTCATCTTTAGCTAAATAACTCATTCAGTGTCGATTTGTCGAACTGGTCATCACGCCTTCGCTGACTCTTAGATTAAACAGCACTGCTATCACGCAGAGCTTGTCCCGGGCGGAGGTCTCTAGCGGCATGTCCTGAGGGTCTACCCTCAGTTCTGGCTTATTAACTGTATATTAACAAGGACTTTGACAGCTACAAAAAGGCTGCTGATTAAATTTGTGTCTGATTCTACTAAAAGAAACAGCTCACATATAAGACAGTAAAATTAAAATGTTAGAAATCTTAATTTTAAGGCAACTGAAAATAAGATGATATTTAATATAAATATATGTAAAAATCTCAAATGCCAGCTCAATATATTGATTTAATAAAGGGGAGAAGGTCGATCTGGCTGGGAGTTTTAACACTTCCCAAATCCAATGGAGAAAGGACCTGATACGCCATCTGAAAATGCATCGGCAGACAAGGCTGTTTAACAGAACAAAGGGATAGCAGGGTCCTTGGACTGGTGGGTACCTAAGTGTGCAACAGACAGTAGGTGCTAGGATCCTCTCCAGGGCTCCAAGGGGAGAGGGAGTTAGGAGGAAAGTGAGAAGTTTTAAACTACAGTGAAAGCGATAGGGCTCGGGGCTGGTTCAGGTGTGTTGGGCCCACCCCCCACCCCCGCCACCATGGGGTGGGAGCTTGGGAAGCTCCTGAGGTTGGGGAGAAAGTGGGGAAGGGCACTGAAGGAGGCTCTTATTTCCACGGATCTGTGTTTTCCGGAAGAGAGAACACCCAGACACAGGTTGCTGTTATTTCCCTAGGAACACAACTCACTCTCCTCGCAGGCCCCAGACTACAGAGTGCGGTACAAAGGGATCAGGTAACCGGAGGCACACAGAGCACTTGATCGTGATGCTTGATTGTCATTTGAACCCTGGAGAATGCTGAGGCCCTTCATAAGGCTTGGGGATCACAGTACACGTGAACCTCCCCAAAGAAAACTAAATGAGACGGCTAAGGAGGACCCGTCAGAAACTCTGGGAGGGTCCCTCGTTGACACACACAGAGGCAGCGGAGATATTCTCCATCCAGGTTCCCCAGCCAGGATGAAGGAGGGAGGAATAGCAGTGGTGAGGGAGGAAAACATGTCAGGTCCTCACGCTGCAGTGTGTGCACATCAGAACCACGGAGTCCTTTGCTCCAAATTCAGATTTATGGACCCTGCACTCAACCGATTAAATCAGAAATTTAAGGGGGTGCTTGAGACTGCACATTGTACCAGACACATTCCAGGACTTCTGATGAAGGTTACCTAAGGAGCACCTTTTGAGAAACTCTTAAGAAAGTAGGTCACCATGTAAGGGATCCCTCCCAGGGGGGACTTCTGTCTTCTGGGACCTGCAGTTGGTCTGTCTTATTACACCTCTGCCACACTTCCGCCCTCACAAGACTGCGCTGAACTAGCTGACACAGACCTGGTTCTCTTCACACGGAAGTCCTCTGGTCCCCAGTGTCTGAAACTGCGGAATTCAGCTCCATGACAATGATAACAAAAAGCAATTCAGGAGCCCAAAGAGGTTCCAATATTGAGCTAAGCCAGCGGAAGGAACTGTGTACCCACCAGTTCCAAGGACAACCACATCTGAACCATGACTCTGAAAGCAAATTTACCGTCGCCAAAACACGCTCAGGCTGCAAAGTAGCCTCTTACTCAGGACGCTGCCTTGGGCTCTCATTCACCAAACAGACACCTGATGAAGAGGTGAAGTAGCCTCGGCACCAGGTTTTCACCGGAATCACATGCAATGATAGGGCTTTGGGCTAAATTCGCCTCTTGTCTGTCTCAACCTTTCTTCTCTAACAGACCAATAGCTTGAGGTCCATAATCCCCCAGATTGTCCACCCCTCTTCACATAATAACTTCTGGATTTGCTGCTTTTCCTGGGACAAGGGAAGCAACAGGGCCAGGCCTAGTGTAAGGGAGAAAGAAGGTACCTAGGGTGGGAGTTTAAGGAGCTTCCACCCTCAAGGTCACACAAGTGTGTCCTGGGGGGCTCGCCCTCGACCCCGACCCAGCCCTAGCGAGGCAAGTTCAGTCTAGGAGGGGAAACTGAGAAAGCCACTAAGGTGGCTTGTGAGCTTGAGACTCAGAGAAATGACTGCTGTTCTTAAATATGTAAAGAGTCCTTATGTCACGCAGACGGAAAAGATTTATTCCCTGTTATTCCAAAAGACACAGTTTGGGCCAATAAGCGGAACTTAAGAGGAAGCCAGTTTCAGCTTCGAAAGAAGGAGCTATGGCTACAACATTAGCTGATATTAATACAACACTGAATTAAGGGCCTCACACAATAATGTCACTAATCCTCACAATTCTGGGAATCAACCTTATCATCGCCATTATGCAGATAAAGAAACTGAGAGTTGGACGGGCCAAGAAAGTGGTCTAAAGTTACCCAGTTTCTAAATGGCAGGCCCTGGCTGGGCCTCCGGGCTCTGCTTTGACAGCCCGGCTCTGTACTACAACACTAAGCCACTTTCTATCAAATGTGAAAAAACTGGACCAGAATATTACAGTTAAGCAAGATCCCTATGACCATTTCTTGGTTATATATATATATATATATATATATATATATATATATATAGAGAGAGAGAGAGAGAGAGAGAATATCCTGTATTTTTCAGACCATAAGACACACCTAGGTTTTAGAGGAGGAAAATAGGGGAAAAAATTTTGAAGCAAAAAAATGTGGTAAAATATTTCATAACAGAAATAACATAATATTTCACCAATGTAAATGTAAACAGAGCTCAACAGCAGCATTAGCAACCATTATTCCTCCCAAATGTGGGTGGGAGGGGAGTGAGTCCTATAGTCCGAAAAATACGGTACATAAAATCTTCAGAAGGGACGTTAGAACAGTGACCCCTGAGGTATTCCATCAATCCATTGTAGCAGGAGGGGACTACCGTGTGCCTTCAGCTCCTGAGGCCGCCAGCCAGTGAAGCCTACAGATATCATCAGTGCCCGTGAGCCACAATATGAAAAAGGGGAGGAAGCAATGTAAGACTAAGAGGACTTGTGTCTCTGACTTATTAACACTACTACGGATTTAGGGTCCTTCCTAATCCTTAACCCAAGACACAGGGAAGAATCATCTGGTGCCCAAGCCACACCTCAGCCAATTATACTAGAATCTACAGGGCTGGGACCTTGGCAGCCCATGTGTTTAGATCACCCCCAACTTCACCAGTGAGACCCCATTTCACATTTATTATGCTAATGTGAGTCACTCATTTTACCAATAAAAGCCATTTCTGACATACAGAGTGCTGCCAAGACTTCTGTTGTTGTTGCCCTGACTGCTGTGGTTCAGTGGGTGGGGGTCATCCCACAAACCTAAAGGCCACTGGTTCGATTACAGGTTATGGCACATGCCTGGGTTTTGGGCCAGGTCCCCAGTTGGGGATGTGCAAGAGGCAACCAATCTCTCCCTAAAAATAAATAAGTAAGTAAGTAAGTAAATAAATAAATAATTTTTTAAAAAGACTTCTGTTGGTGTTAAAAAAAAAAAACAACAACAGCAAAATTGGAGGGAAGATGGTGGCATGGTAGGAGGGAGCAGATTCCACTCCCCCCTACACATGGGAGAAAAACCTAGCTGATTACAGGGGAACAGAGCAAACAGCCAACAGTACCACAGCATATATGAAAACAGGAGATCAAAAACTGTAGTGGGCATTGAAAAATGAGACGGAAAGGAGAGTTCTTCAGGACAGTAAGAGCGCAGGGATCAGCATGGAGACCAGAGCAGCTGAAGCCCCAGCCCAGCGCTTGCTGGGTCTGCCACAGGGCTCTAGGGAGGGAGCCGGGTCAACCACTCCCTCCCTGGCCAAACAAGGGTTGAGCAGCAATGGGAGAGACCTGGTTGTTTGAAGTTGCAGAGAGGGGAGTTAAGGTCTGAGTGGCAAACACACTGGGGCTGTGAGCACCCATGCATAGCCCTGGGAGGAGTGCACGGAGCCAGAGGTACCTGCAACCAGAGGAGAGGGCTTTGTGGAAGACCCGGAGCCCATGCCAGGAACCTGGGAAGTGCGAGCGATCCATGGGACAACCAGAGCCCATGAATGTGAACCCAGGGAGTGTGCACATTCCATGGGAACCCGGAGCTCACGCCCATGAACTTAGGGTGAGCACGTGCAAAGCAAGAAACCAGGAACCAACACTCATAAACTTGGGGTCAGCGCACACTTCATAGGAGACCCAAGCTCACACCCATAAACTCAGGAAGGCGCACGCTCCCCAGGAGGCTCAGAACCCACTCGGGAGGCCCTGCACAGAGAGATGCAGGGCTAGCGCTGGGAAGAGTAGCCCAAAGATGACTGACTGCTGAACAGGGAGACAAGCGATACCATTGCCCCTCAACCCGATACTGTCGCCCCTCAGCCCATTGCAGCCAGCAAGACCAGAAAAAACAGCTTGGCCAGTTTGAAATCAGCAAGAGGCTTTTTTCTTTGTTTGTTTGTTTGTTTTTTATATATATTTTGTATATTTTTTATTTTTTAATCCCTCAATTCCTTTTGCTTCTCTTTCCTTCCTTCTTAATTTATTCCTTCTTCCTTTCTTTCCAATTTCATCTCTTCTTCCTCTTTTTTTCTTTTCTCATTTTTTCTTTTCTCTTTTCAAATACCCACAAGTGAGACAAAAAAACCCGGAACTGTGAAAAAACAAGAGTTGGACCCAAAGGGGGGCATCCCAAAGGCTTAGACAGTGGAAGCCGTGAACACCAGGATACCCGAAGGAGACTGTACCACTGAATCTCACAGGGATTCTACCACAGAGTTCACATCACACCATAAACCCGGGGAGGCAGAACAGATCAATTTAAGAATCTGAAGCTAACAAGAAGAGTGTTCCAAACAATGGGAAGATAAAGAAACAATCCCCAAATGAAAGGAAAGGAGGAAGCCCCAGAAAGAATGCTAAATGAAACAGAGGCAACTCAACTATCAGACATTGAGTTCAAAGCAATGGTTATCAGGAAGCTCAATGAGCTCACAATGAGCTACCAGAAACTACAGGGAAGCTACAATGAACTCACTGCAAACTATATCAACATGAAAAAGCAAATAGAAACTATCAAGGGCCAAGAGGAAATGAAGAACACAATTTCTGAACTGAAGAACACAGTTGAAGGAATCAAAAGCAGAATCGATGAAGCAGAAGATCGGATCAGCAAGTTGGAGGACAAAATAGAAAAAAAAAAAAAAACAGAAAGAGCAAGAAGAGGAAAAGAGGCTCAGAAAGAATGAAGAGGGATTAACGGAAATGCAGGACAATATGAAACATAATAATATCCATATAATAGAGATACCAGAAGGAGAAGAAGAAGAGCAAGGGATAGAAAACCTATTTGAAAAAGTAATGATGGAAAACTTCCCTAATTTGATGAGAGAAAAAGTCACACAAATCCAGGAAACACAGAGAGTCCCAATCAAGAGGAACCCAAAGAGGCCCACTTCAAGATACATCATAATTAAAATGGCAAAATTCTAAGACAAAAAGAAAATCTTAAAGGCAGCAAGGGAGAAACAGGAAGTAACATACAAGGGAGCCCCGATAAGGTTAGCAGCTGACTTCTCAATGGAAACGCTCCAAGCCAGAAGAGAATGGCAAGAAATATTCCAAGTAATGAGAACCAAAGGCCTGCAACCAAGACTACTTTACCCAGCAAGGCTTTCAATCAAGATAGAAGGCCAAATAAGGAGCTTCCCAGACAAAAGAAGTCTAAAAGAATACACCTCTACCAAACCGGTTCTGCAAGAGATACTAAAGGGACTGCTTTAAGGAAAGGAAGAGAGAGAGAGAGGAACACAGGTACGAAAATAGCAATGAATCAGTACCTATCAATTATGACTTAAATGTAAATGGATTAAATGCTCCCATCAAAAGACATAGAATAGCTGAATGGATAAGAAAGCATGACCCACACATATGCTGCCTACAAGAGACCCACCTCAGGACAAAAGACCTACACAGACTCAAAGTGAAGGGCTGGAAACAAATTTTCCAAGCAAATGGACAGGAAAAAAAAAAGCCAGGGAAGCAATACTCATATCAGACAAAATAGACTTCAAACGAACGGCCATAAAAAGAGACCCAGAAGGTCACTTCAATAATACTCAAGGGAAGAATCCACTAAGAAGACATAAACATTATAAATATATATGCACCCAACATAGGAGCACCCAAATACATAAAGAAAATCTTAGAGGACTTAAAGAAAAATATTGACAGCAACACAATTATAGTAGGGGATTTCAACACCCCACTGTCAAAAATGGACAGATCTTCCAAACAAAATATCAACAAAGATATTGTGACATTGAACAACACTCTAGATGAAATGGACTTAACTGATACATATAGAGCCATTCATCTGAAAGAAACTAAATACACATTCTTTTCAAATGCACATGAAACATTTTTCAAAGATAGACCACATGATAGGACACAAAACAAGCCTCAAAAAATTCAAGAAAATTGAAATTGTACCAAGTATTTTCTCTGACCACAAGGGACTGAAACTAGAAACCAACCCCAAGGCAAAGAACCTAAAACACTCAAAATCATCGAGATTGAATAGCATGCTATTAGACAATGAATGGGTCAGGAATGAAATTAGGGAAGAAATAAAAAAGTTTGTAGAAACAAATGAAAATGAACTCACAACAACCCAAAACTTATGAGACAAAACAAAGGCGGTCCTGAGAGGGAAGTTCATAGTGATACAGGCCTACCTAAAAAAGACAGAAACATTTTGAACAAACAACTTAACCCTAAGCCTATAAGAACTCAAGGAACAACAACAAAGACAGCCCAGAGCAAGTAGAAGGAAGAAAATAACCAAGATCAGAGCAGAATTAAATGACATGGAGACTAAACGTACAATTCTAAGGATCAATGAATCCAGGAGCTAGTTCTTTGAAAATATAAACAAAATTGACAAGCCTTTAAGCAGGCTCATCAAGAAAAAAAGAGAGAAGACCCAAATAAACACAATCAGAAATGAAGGATTATAAAAAATTACTATGAAGAACTGTATGCCAAGAAATTTGAAAACCTAGGTGAAATGGACAAGTTTCTAGAAAAAAATAATCTTCCAAAACTCAATGAAGAAGAAGCAGAAAGCCTGAACAGACCAATAACAGCAGATGAAATTGAAGCAGTAATAAAAAAAACTCCTGACACACAAAAGCTCTGGACCAGATGATTTCACAGGAGAATTCTACAAAGTATTTAAGGAAGAGCTAACCCTATCCTTCACAGACTATTCCAAAAAATCCAAAATGATGGAAGACTCCCAAACTCTTTTTATGAAGCCAGCATCATCATAATCCCAAAACCAGATAAAGACACAACAAACAAAGAAAACTTCAGGCCAATATCGCTGATGAACATAGACGCTAAAATCCTCAACAAAATATTGGCAAACCGCATCCAACAATACATTAAAAAGATCATACACCATGACCAAGTGGGATTCATCCCAGGGATGCAAGGATGGTTCAATATTTGCAAATCAGTAAATGTAATACATCAAATAAACAAAAGCAAAGACAAAAATTACATGATCATATCAATAGATGCAGAAAAAGCATTTGATATGGTACAACACCCATTTATGATAAAAACACTCAGCAAAATGGGAATAGAGGGAGCATTCCTCAACATAATAAAGGCCATATTTGAGAGACCTATAGCCAACATCATAATCAATGGGCAAAACTAAAATTTTTTCCACTAAGATCAGGAACAAGACAAGGTTGTCCACTTTCACCACTTCTATTCAATATAGTATTAGAAGTATTAGCCACAGCGATTAGACAAGAAAAGGAAATAAAAGGCATCCAAATTGGAAAGGAGGAAACAAAACTATCATTGTTTGCAGATGACATGATAGTGTACATAGAAAATCCTATAGACTCGGCCAAAAAGCTGCTCGACCTAATAAATGAATTTGGCCAAACAGCCAGATACAAAGTCAATATCCAGAAATCAAAGGCATTTTTGTATACCAACAATGAAACAGCAGAAGCAGAAATCAAGAAAAAAATCCCATTCAATATAGCAAAAAGAAAAATAAAATGCCTAGGAATAAACCTAACCAAGGAGGTAAAAGACCTGTATGCAGAAAACTACACAACACTGAAGAAAGAAATCAAGGAAGACACAAAGAAATGGCAATATATATTGTGTTCATGGATCAGAAGAATTAACATCATCAAAATGTCCATACTACCCAAAGCAATTTACAAATTCAATGCAATACACATTAAAGTACCAATGGTATATTTCACAGACATAGAACAAACACTTCAAAAATTTATATGGAACCATAAATGACCCCAAATAGTTGCAGCAATTTTGAGAAAGAAGAGCCAAGTAGGAGGGATCACAATACCTGATACCAAACTGTGTTACAAGACTACTGTAATCAAAACAGCCTGGTACTGGCATAAAAACAGGCACATGGACCAGTGGAATAGAACAGAGAGCCCAGAAATAAACCCAATTCTCTATGGTCAATTAATATTCAACAAAGGGGCCCAAAACATAAAATGGAGTAAAAATAGCCTCTTCAACAACTGGTGTTAGGAGAACTGGACAGCTACGTGCAAAAAAAAGGAAACTCAAGCACCAACTTACACCATACACAAAAATCAATTCAAGGTAGATAAAAGATTTAAATATAAGCTGTGGCACCATTAAAGTCCTAGAGGACAACACAGACAGGAAAATCTCAGATATTTCATGCAGCAACATTTTTACTGATATGCCCCCTAAAGCAAGGGACATAAAGGAAAGAATAAACAAATGGGATCTCATCAAAATAAAAAGGCTCTGCATGGCTAAAGAAAACAGTATTAAAATAAAAAGGGAACCAATGGTATGGGAAAACATATTTGCCAATGATACCTCAGACAAGGGTTTAATTTCCAAAATATATAGGGAACTTACATGACTCACTCTAAGAAGACAAGCAACCTAATTAAAAAAATGGGCAAAGGACTTGAACAGACACTTCTCCAAGGAGGACATACAGAGGATCCAGAGACACATGAAAAGATGCTCAATATTGCTAGCTATCAGAGATATGCAAATTAAAAGCACAATGAGATACCACTTCACACCAGTCAGAATGGCCATCATAAACATAGCAACAAACAACAAGTGTTGGAGAGGTTGTGGAGAAAAGGGGACCCTAGTGCACTGTTGGTGGGATTGCAGACTGGTACAACCACTATGGAAAGCAGTATGGATTTTTCTAAGAAAACTAAAAATGGATCTGCCTTTTGACCCAGCAATTCCACTGCTAGGATTATATCCTAAGAACCCTGAAACACCAATCCCAAAGAATCTATGCACCCCTATGTTCATAGCAGCACATTTTACAATAGCCAAGTGTTGGAAGCAACCTAGGTGCCCATCAGTAAATGAATGGATCAACAAACTATGGTACATTTACACAGTGGAATTCTGTGCAGCAGAAAGAAAGAAGGAGCTCCCACCCTTTGCAACAGCAGGGATGGAACTGGAGAGCATTATGCTAAGTGAAATAAGCCAGGTGGTGAAAGACAAATACCATATGATCTCACATTTAACAGGAATCTAATCAACAAAACAAACAAGCAAAATATAACCAAAGACACTGAAATAGAGAACAGGCTGACAGTCACCAGAGGGGAGAGTGGAGGGAATTTCAGGGGAATAGGGGAAGGGTTTAGAGCAACAAGTATGAAGGACACATGGACAAAAACTAGGGGGTTGGAAATGGGAGGGAGGTGGGGAGGTCTGTGGCGGTGGGCTGGGATGGGAGTAAAAGACAGGAAACTGTAGAAGAACAACAATTAAAATAAAATTAAAAAAAATTAAAAAACAGTAAAATTAAAAAAAAAAAGACTTGTGTTGTAGAGAAATAGATGGCTAAAGAATTTGTGCAGGTCAGGAGTATGGTCCTTTCTGACACAATACTAGCTGACCACTCAACTAGTATTCTTGTCATGTTAGCTGGCCAACCACCACTAGAAGTAACTCTCCTTACCATGTAAATTACAGCCATTCTTGTACCAACATTGAGTAACACAACATCCATTTAGCACCATGTATATTGGTCTTTATGATGTGCATGAAAATATTTCCTGGTGGCTGATGGAAGTCAGTAACTATATACATATGAAGCAGTTTATTTGGCGACAACGATTATTGACAATGTCTCCAAAGAATGGTCTCACTGAATTCTTTCCATAATTCAGATTATAGATGACCTCTTGCTATTCAGCCTCTCTCTAATCCCAAAGCCACTGTAGAACCAGGGTTGGGCTAACATCAATAAAGTTCCCAAGGATAAATGACAGAAAGGAAATGGCTGACTGACACTTCCTGATAAATTGCCCTTGATAGTGACATTTGTATGTAACTTCTCTGATTTAAGGAAGGTAGGCTGATGTTCTTAGTTTTGCTTTTAATATTTTTTGGTGTCTTTATAAATTCTACTGGTATACACTTCAGTGCATTGTACTTTTAGAGCATTTCTATATTTATTTTACATTTTTGTCTTCTGAAAGCAGATCTGTATTTTTACCACTTCCTAGAAGCCGGTGTTCAATTTTTCAGATTTTTTAAACAACTATTTACTGAGCAACCACTGTAGATAAAGCTTTAAACGCATCCAAATGGACGACAAAACAAAAAAGAAAAGAAAACCCTTGACAGGCACTAAGCAAATGTCAGAGCGAGTATCAAATTGGAGAGGGAGACGGGAGAACAGAATAACTGATGATTTTTCGGCAAGCCACAACCGCATAGTTTCTCTGTAGAAATTGCCAAAATATTTTCAGACGTAAAGCAAAAATAGAAACCAGCACTTAACTCGAAAACCGACTATAATATGGCCAAAAGTGATACACAGCAACAGAGAAAAATAAACTTGACCTTCGTGTTGCTGGCAATAAGTGGGCACAAATGTATCGGGAGGATTTTTATGGGAGCAACAGGGTTTCAAGGTCAACTCCAGGAGTCCCCATTCCTTTCCTGTGTTTACCAACGATGGTGTCATTTGGGGGGGACTCAGTCTCCCAAGGGTCATTACGACTGAAGGAAGCGTTCAGGACTTGAGAGCGCACACAGGCCTGTAGGGCCACTTCGATTTCTGGGTCTGCCACTGACCTCGAGTTACAAAAGCGAATCCCTTCAACTTCTCACTGGAATTTCTATGTTCCCTTGCTGCTGTTTTATTCTCTGTGGGGAGCTGCGCACTGAAGTTAAACCAATTAACTCTGGCAAAGAATGAAGAGTTCAAGGTACAATAGGAACGCTAAATTTCATTACTGACTCAAAGTTCCTTCAGGGTGGTAAAAAGCAGTGATAGGAACTTTAATAATTAATTCCCTGACTTTTTGTTTGTTTGTTTGTTTGTTTGTTTTGCTGTTGTTACAATGCCTCACTCCCTCGGCCAAGTGAAGTCTTCAACAGCTGAGGCACCAGCATGTAGTCGAACGCACTTCACCAGCGATTTACAGGCACATTGAAATGTGTGATTCAACATGCAAACACACAGTGGAAAACCTAATACTTAGTGTTGAGGTCAGCAGGGCTGGACTAGGGTGAGGCCAGCCAGGAACAATATTTAAGGGGGGGGGTACCAAAAAATTCACTAATCAAGATAAATAATATTTTCATGCCATATATTTAAAACAAATGACTGGAAAAATCCATGTTGAACAGAACAGCACATTTTTTTTTTTTTTAAAGAAGAATTTTAAACAAAGAAGTGCTGGGCACTGCACTTAAGAGTCAAAAGCGGGAATAAAATCAATAATACCGATCCTGTCTTTATTTACACTGTTGGTATTTCCTGCATCGTGGAGGTTTTGCAATCATTTTGAGTTTTCAAAATACTGCCTGCTAGTCCTCTCGACCACCTCGCCGTCCAGGAGCGCGCCAGGTTCAGCTCCCTGCAGTCCCAGCCCTGGAGGGTCAGGGTCCGTTCCTGGGGAAGCCGAGGGACCACGGCCGTCCGCCAGCCAGGGAGGCAGGTGCTGCGGGCCAGACGTAGGTGGGTGGGCGCCCACGCCGGGAGCGGCGCGAACCTACCTCTCCTATTGCGCGTGCCGTGCTTCTTGGCCAGCAGGAGCTCTCTCTGGATGCGGTTTTCCAGGTACTCCTGTTTCTTGCCTAGCATCTCCTCCGTCTCCCGAAGTCGGGCCAGGGCTTCCTGGGGGCTGGGAGCCGCGCGGCTCTTAGAAGAGCCTCCCCCTTTGAAGAATTTGCCCAGCTTGCTCATGTCTGGGTTATCTGGGGGCCGCCTGGGGCCCGGGAAGCGAGATCGCGCTCCTTCTCGGGTTCGGACCTCAAAGGCGGCGCTCGGGGGAATCAACAAGTGTGCGGGCAGGTGACACAGACTCCTGGGCATTTCCTGGCGCCAGGGCCCCGCCCTCGGCTCGCCCGGGAGGGGAGGGCTCTGTAGCCGAACTGGGCCGCCGGCGCCACCGGCGTGGGGAGTGCCGGCACAGCTCAGAAAAAGTGCACAACTCCGGCAGCTGGGCAGCAGAGTTGGGCAGCAGCTGTGCCTCTGTCCACGCTGGGGACGCACCAAGGTGAAGGAGAGCAAACCCAGGTGCCAGGGGTCGTGTGTGGGGCCTGAAAGCACGCAAGCGCGAGTGTGTGTGCGTGTGTGTGCGCGCGCGACAGCCAAATAAACAAAATGTTTTATTCCCCACCTGTGCTGTGTGTGTCTGTTTGTGAGTGTGCGTGCACAGTGTTCCTGTACAACAGCCTCTGTCCTTGAAGTGAGAGTGAGTGTAGGTGTGTGTCCTGTGGGTATGAGTGCGTGGAGGGTTCTGCTACTGTGATGCGGGTGTGGGGTAGGAGGCCCACCTAGAGGCAGCTGGTCTGTGGGGCTTGTACAACAAGCCTCTGTCCTTGAAGTGAGAGTGAGTGTAGGTGTGTGTCCTGTGGGTATGAGTGCGTGGAGGGTTCTGCTACTGTGATGCGGGTGTGGGGTAGGAGGCCCACCTAGAGGCAGCTGGTCTGTGGGGCTTGTCTGCAGAGGAGGAATTTGGGCAGGTCCCCGTGTGCCTGGTTGCCGTGGGCATGGGCCATTTCTGCATCATCCTTACGTGGTTTGAAGTGACTGAAAGACGGCGGTCATGCCTTCCGCCAATGTCAGGACTTCTGAGTGAGTGTGGTTGTTCCATTCAATTCTGTTAATCAGGAATCTGAAGCGTTCAGCATGATGGTGAGCGTAGCAAACACTTTTTTAATGGGGGACTGTTGTTTTGGCTCTACATCAGATGCCTTTACAGAGACCCCTCAATAACCAAGGGAGCAAATGTCCCAGAGAAAAGAAACATGCTTTTGTTCGGGCTCGCCGTCTCAGGCCCACCTGCAAACGGTTTGGTAAGCTGAAGAACACCAATATGCACGGACTGCAGCGGACACTGAGCATGCCACCAAGAGGTGGAACGTGGACTTGAGTCTGTGTTCTGGTTTTCAAGGGCTGCGTGGACCCTGCATAATTCAGCCCCATTTGGGCGATTACCCAACATCGTCAGAACCCATTTGTGATCCTTAGCTAACCGCTGATTGTTAAAGGAGGAAAAAAAGCATCCATGACTATGACAAACACACCCTAACACCCAAGATCAACAACCTAATTTGTCTGTCACTGTACTAACAGAAGCAGCAGGCTGGTCCATTTCCTCCAACACGGGAATAGCCAGAATCAAATTTCGCCAAAGAAATTGGACATTTTCGTAGGAGGCTCATTGGTTTACCTCTTACACACTCGAACGTAGGAATGTATCATTTCCCAAGAACCACAGCCGACCTCCTGTCATCTCCTGCCTGGCCACCCAAAACACTTAAGATCTGTAACACGTATTTTGCTCTGATCTCCCCTGTATTGTAAACCATAATAAGTATTATATTTTATTATTGTCTGAATATTCTATGGATCTGTTTTGGAACATATTTGTTGACAGCAGTAACATCATTTCCTGGGTGCATACTATGATACTATAAGCCCAACCCTGTTCTAGATGCTAGAGATTCAGCAGCAAGAAAACCCGGAAACCCATGCATTTTTTGGATCCTACTTTCTAGTTGAAGGAAGGCAGACAATGAATTAAGAAAGTAATGCCCTATATGTGCTACTTGGGTGGGGGGGGGGAGGAAATTAAGCGCAGAGTGTTAGAGAATTGAAATTTTACACAACATGTGCCCACATCTTGAGTCTAAAATCTTAGGGTTCAGAGGACAGCTGGGGCTTGGAAACAAGAGGGAGTGCTGCGAGATTGTCTGCAAAGGTAGGCAGAGTCCAGGGTCCGCAGGACGTGCTGATAAGGATCTTGTGTTTTATCTGAAGAGAAAATTAAAATCAATCGGAAATGTGAGCAAAAAAATTAATCATTAATTTATAATTCAATGGAAAAAAGGAATCAGTTTTACCCAATTTAGTGTGTAGTACTTTCTGAAACACATGTGGTCTGCAAAGCAAGAAATATTTGATTTAAAAATCATTCCCTTCCATTAATACATCACCTCAGTAGGGAAAAGATAATACTTGCAAGCAAGCAAACAATCTAAATATATATTAGTGCTTAATCCAGCAATAAAAATATAGAGAATAAATTTTTAAATCAATGATGTAGAAGCTGAAAAATAACACATTAATCTTCATTCAATACTCATCCTACAAATGTGATTTCATGAAGAGTTCTCAGCATCGTGTGTATTTTTCATTTTCTAATCTCAATTGGTCTCAGCTAATAAGGAGGCTGTTACCCAAAAGAATGGTCTTGTTCAGGACAATTTACCATGGGTGAGATCGTGAAAGAAATTGGAAATTTATAGATCTGTTCAAAAGACCTAGATGTCAGGCTAATTGATACATAATGGCCACCCCTTAGAAGTACATCCATTTTCAGAATGCCAAATGAGCTCTTTAAAGCAACAGAAGAAGAATTACCCTTTAAACACACAGCAGAATCATCGTCAAATAGTTATTTATTAGGCAGCTCAACAAGCATGTACACATTCTTTTCATCAGCAATTCTGTTTTAGAACCAAATATTCATTGTAACACAATAATGAGTACAAAAGTAGCCGTTATGGAAAATAATTATATTTCGGAAATAAAAGTTGTATTACCCTAATTCATAATGAAGATAAACAGTACCTGTGACTGAGTTTTGGCTGCATAGCTTTTCATTCATGTTTTTTCTTTTCTCTATCTATCCCTGATCCAGGAAAAAAAAATGACAGAATCAAAGGATTATCAGATTTGGCTGTAAAATGTTTTCTACACCAACCATGTAGTGAATATAAAATGAGACATAACTCTCTACCTCAATATTATCCGTACTGCATAACCTACCCAAAGTTGATTCTTACGCCTTCCTTTCCCTCGAGAATTTCATTATACCTGAATACAATCTCATGAGATACTGGATCTAGTCAAGAAACACACAGATTACCTCTCTGTTAATAGCAATAGCTTTCCTTTTGCTCAGACCAAAAACATTGGAGTGATCCTTGTCCTTTCTCCTCCTCTCACACTCCACATCCAACACATCAGCAGGCCCTGTGGGCTCTCATTACTACAAAACTGACCCCTCACCACTCCCACCACCCTGCTAACACCCTGTTCCAACCCACTGTAGGCTCTCTGCTACATATCAGAGTGGACTTCCAACTGACCTCCTTGAGGATCACCTTGACCTTGCTGCTGACTCCTTGCGGAGTGAGCCAGGGTCACGCCCTCCACTGACTTCCCACTTCATTCCAGACTGAAAGCTAAGGTCTTCACAAATGTCTTCAAGCCCCTCCGTGAAGTGCGACCAACCTCACCCCCGTGTCACCAGTACCTTCCTGTCCAATCTCTCCTCTCCCACTGGTCCACTCTGCTCCAGGCAACCTGGCCTGCCCACCCTACCTCAGATTCACCAGGCACCTTCTTACTGCTCTTTTTCTGGAATGCTGACTCACACATCCGTTTTGTTCATTCATGGTGAAGCTTTGATTTAGAACATGGTGTACGAGATAAACTGAACAACAGAGAGGAGAGATTATTTGTTATGCGAGTTATGGAATATCTTGCCTTTTATTTGTCTTATTCATTTCCTGTATATTCGTGAGATATTGCCATGAGGATGCTGTTACAAAACATACCAAAACTCCAGGACTTATAACCATAAGCATTTATACTGAAGCTCACGGACCTTCAGGTCTATTGAAATTTGGCTGGGCGAGGACAGGATTGCCTGGGTAGCTCTTCTTCGCACTGTGGGTTGACTAACTTGGTTCCCTGTTGTGGTTTGGGTTGAGATCTACTCCATGTGTCTTCATTCTGGGACCAGATTGAATGGCATCCTAACAGATTGAAAGAATTATGACGATGGATGAAACATCGGTCCAGCCATCGAAGTGGGTATAGCCTGTAAGGTTACAAGCCTGTAAGGGAGAAGTTATACCTAAGAACAATTATAGAAACATTGAGAAACGACTGTGTTTAATAGAGAAGTATTGCTGGAACATAACAAGAGTCCCAAAGAAGGAGTGACTCCTTCGCGGTGGAAGGAATAAAGGAAAGCCTTGGAGAGGAGATGCAATTTGAATTTGGCTCGCAAGCTTGGGGAGGAATTTGATCTGTAGAGAGAGGAGGAAGGACATTCCGGGGCGGAGAAGCAGCACAAGACCCAGAGGTGAGGAAGCCAAGGGCATGCCCAAGAAACCTGTGATAATTCCACTGTGCTCACGCACAGAAGAATTAGGAAACATCATTCATTTATCCAATAAAAATGTATTTTACATCTAAAAGTAGACTCGGGGCAATTAAACTACAACAGACAGCGAAAACAGACATGGCCCCTGTGCTCATGGAGCTTACACTTTGGAGGGGGAGACAAACTTCATCAAATGATCATACAGACAAATATTAAATCAAGTCTGGGATAAATGCTTTGAAGGAGATATGAAGTGAATGTAATAAGAACAGGATGTGTCCTAATACTGGAAAACAAAGAATTCCCCAAGGAAAAGATACTTGAGGTGACAGCTGAAGGGAAGTAGAAACAAGTGAGACCAAATGGGGAGAAGGGCACTCTACGTAGAAGGAACAACAGGTGTGAATGGCCTGTGGCCGCAGGGAGCACAGCGTAGGAAGAGGCATGTGAGAGGCAGTGAATGACAGACAGGGAGGTTGGGCCAAGATCTGAAGGCATTTAAACGCCAAGCAGAGGTATCGCTCTGCAGCCTGTGTACGCTCCTTGAGGTCAGGGGCCAGGCCTTGTTCAATCTGCATCGAACCTAGACGAGCATCTGGTGAAGAATAGATGGCCAAAACTCTTGCTGAATTGACCTGAGGCAGATGTTATTATGTAGCTAATATAAGCCACTTGGTCAGGTAAATTATACCATCTGATTAGTGCTGGTCAGAAAAGCAGGTAGGAAGTGCGGCCGGAGTGGGTGCATGATGTCCTAAAGGACTGAATTTTGCTGATGCATTCGGGACTTTCCAGACGAAAGGATGCCAAAATCACGTTATTAAGGGGTAAGAGAGAAATTTTATTATAAAGGGATAAAAGAGAAATCTGTTTTCTAAGCTGGTCTGATGATAAGAATGAATTCAAAGTTGAATTTTTAAACACAGCTTGCCAAGACCCATCCACGACCCTCTAAATCAGACTCAGAGTGGGGTATAGGCAGCTGTATTTATTAATTAACACTCCGCCTGACTCTCGTCGTCAAGAAAGCTTAGGAAACTCTGGTAAAGAGAACACTCAGAGAAAAGAAAATGCACGTGCAAAAGTGTGGACAAATGAAAGAGCCAGAAGGTATGTTCAGGAAATGGTTGGGGAGTGGAAGTACAATGCTCGAGACTGTGAAAACGTTGTCAATAAAGCTGTTCCTCTCTAAGTTAAGGAATCTTGCGGATAATGGAGGGCCAAGGGCGGAAGGAAGTGCGTTTCGGGGGAGGAAATAGGAAGATTGAAGGGCACAGGTTTGAGAGACATTTCTGTGGCACAACTGATCGTTGAATAGATGCTTCCCTGGGAGGAGTAAGAAAGGCAAGGCGGTGGACTGCCTTCCTTAGGGAGAGGATGATATGGCAGGAAAGCATTCCATTTAGACTGGACTTTCACATGACAAGTGACATCAAGCAAATATGTCTAACCAACAGATGGAAACAGAGACCTCCAGCTTGGGAGAAAGTTCTTTGGGCTGAGAACTCGGATATGGGAGTCACCGGAACTGCTGGCTGTTACGAGAACAGCACCAGGTATTAGACCAGGGGGGTCAGACTGGACCTTGGTTTTGCACACTTGGTCCTTGAGTTCTGGCTAAGAAAGGATTCAGAGCCAAGACTCAAATTGTAAGAGAAAGTTTATTTAGAAAGTCACAGAGGTAGAAGAAGTGAGTGGTAGAAGAAACAGGCTCAGGAAACAAGTTGCAGGGACGAAAGAAGGGCCTTGGATCTTAGGAGAGAGGAAGATGCACCTGGTGATGCACCTGATGATGCACCTGGTTATGCACCTGGTGAGAAGAAGCGGGGGTAGGAAAAGACAGGGCATGCTTCCAGGAGGGCGAGCATTCTGGGTCCTTCATGTTAAAAGCTTTTGAGGGTGGAGATTTTAGGGAAGTTTCCACAGGATGATCTCAACAGAGTAGTCAGTCAGTGACTTTTCCTGGTGTGTACTTTCAGGGTTGTGGTCTCTAGTGCTTGGTCAGCACCAGGGCCGGGGGTCCTTAGTCCGTGCAGCTGGTCCTGAGGTCAGCCACAGTGTCGGTTGTCTGCTTTTGCTTCCTTTCGGGGCTTTAAAACAGAAACACAACTGAAGTGTATATGTATTTGATGCGGGTCAGAACCTCACTGTCCAGGAGTCTTAATGCTTAAGGGTTATTCTCTGGCCCCCTTGTTCACTCTCCCTAGAAGAGGGTCTAACCCACATGCTAGCAACAAGCTAGGGGAGGAAATATCGGGGGAGGAGTCTGAGCTGCATGACCAGCTGATATGCTGGGGGAGGAAAGGTTACCTTTCCTTGTTTTCCCAGTTTGCCATTGACTGGCACCCAGAGATTTCTCCCCTGGTGACCTTCTGTACCTGGCATATCGTCCTTGTTCATGTCTGTCTAACTGCCTACCACAGAACCATAGGAATTTCCCTTGTATGAGGATGTAAACTGATAAAGGGACCAAAGACAAAATTATGGGGAGATAGGCATGTACAGGTAGCACATAGAGAGAAATCAGCAAAGGAGACTAAGTAAATACGGAAGAGCTAGCAACTGCAGTCTCGGACGCTCTAATTATTTGATGCTTATATTCCCAGTCTAAGTGAACTGAAAAAATAAAAATATTTCCATTATGATTAGACTGATACAATGTATATTTGCCACCTACTTAGAGCATTCTAGTAAATTAGAATTTACTTAGTGAATTCTAGAAAACACTACAATTCTAGAAAACCTGAAAATGATTGACACAATCAGGTAAAATAAACATACAAAATCTAGGTAAGCCAGTAATTCTTAGATTCAAGAATGCCATAAGTCTTTGCCTCGTGGCAAATCATTTAATGTCTATAGACCTACTTCCTCATCTTAAAAAAAAAAAAAAAAAAGCTGCTCTGGCTGGTGTAGCTCACAGTTGATTGGAGTGATGTCCTATACACTGAATATTTGCTGGTTCGATTCTCAGTCAGGGCACACACCCAGGTTGTGGGTTTGATCCCCATCAGACTGCATAGAAAGTAACCAATGGATGTTTCTTTCTTGATGTTTCTTTCTTTCTTTCTCTCTCTCTCCCTCTCTTTAAAAACAATGTGTCCCAGGCGCTGGGGGGCGGGGCAGGGAGAAGCTCCGGAGGCTATGATACCTTAGGTTTCTTCCAGCTCTAAAATCTAAAGTGTCTTCAGAGATCCAAGCAAGTCTGACATGGATTTCTTAAATAGATTTATTCAACTGCAAAACCTTAGGTAATGATACCTGTTTTCCAAGCCCACCTTTCCCCCTTCCTCAGTGAATACTGAGTTGGGACAACCGAAGGTCTCACAGCTGGCACTGGAACGCCCAAGGTCATTCAGGAGGCACTATCTTTCCAGTTCCTGTCGTAAGGAGTTTTATCACTTACGCACTCTGACTGGGTCAGGTGAATGGCATCCATTTGTACCTCCCCTAGAGGAGCCTCTCCTCCCTGGGTGTCTTTAAAATGATTCACCCAGCACGTGGCACTCCTCCCGTCCCAAAGGAATCCCCGTCATCTTGCTTCAGGTGGTTGCGCAATGTGTCTGGGCTAACAAACCCTCTGCGGTTCCGCACGCACTCCGGAACTTTTTCTACCAAAAATTATTTAAAAGGCAAGAAAAAAATTTTAAAACCTTTATTTATACAAACGCCTAATGTCTTCCCCACAATGGGGCATTTACTTTAAACTATACAATCAAGTATCACTGGTGTAGGTCGAATCAGGAATCCCACCACCCAGGGGCGCCACTTCACTTGACAGCTGTAAACACCTGCGCTGGGCACCGCGCTGGTTCCTGGAGTTACACTAATAATAACAAAGACAGTCCTCGCGAGCTTTCCGTGATCCTCCTTGCAGCATGCAATCCTCCTTGCAGCATGCAATCCTCCAGAACGCGAGGTGCGTGTCTCCTTACGGGCCGGGCGTGAGGCCCTCCCGTCTGGGAAAAGCACGGACCACCAGCCCTTTCCTTGGGTAGAGGGGGTGCCCGACCGCTCACCGCGCTCCGCAGCTTCCGGCCCTGGCCCCGCCCCCACTCGCGGGTCCGCCCCTGGGTTCTGCACGTTCCCGGCAAGCGCCGCGCGCTCGGTGGCCGCGCCCCAGCCCTTAGCCCCGCCTCTCGGGGTCCTGGGAGATGGCGGATCTGGACATTGGGCTGCACTGCCAGGTGGAGCATTGTGGACAGCGAGGTGACAGCGGAGTCGGCTTCGGCTCCGCCCCCCCCCACCCCCCACACCCCGGACAGTGGCGGCGGGAGAGGGGAGGCCTGGGCGCGCGCGCCCTCCGGGATGCGCGGCGAGCTTCGCTGGCGCTTCTGGGAGCCTCGCTGTCTCCTGGGCCGGGAGCCCGGCGGCGCCTGGAAACACACCTGCGCGTGCACCTGGGTGTTTCAGCCGAAAAGTCGGACTCGGGGAGGCTGGGGCAAGCCTCTTCTCTTCCCCAGAATTCTTGTTTAATCTGTTACTTATTGTCAGGCGAAGGCAGCAGGCGAGATCAGTTTTAACCTAGTTTATGGGCCTCTAGAGACAAGCTTATAGTGCGAAGGCCCTTAGCTTTTACCTTATTCTCTAAGGGATTCTGATCCTCAAACTATCCCGCCAGGTTATCAACTATCCCAGCTCTGCCAGTCTTGCATTTTGATTGTCACCCAATCAGCAAACATCTGCGGGGCAGCTAGTTTGGGCTGGGACTACCTAAGGCTTTTTTTCAGGCTGGTAGTTAAGCTGCGTTTTAGAGCATTAATAATAATGTGGTCTCTGTCTCTGAGCAGGGAGACCCGGGATCAATAGAGCCCATCCAGGAGCTAGCTCAGGGCAGTGTGTCCCAGGCTTTAAGGATTTCACACGTCTCCTGCAGGCAAGCTCCTAAAAAAATTAAAGCACGCAACAAGCTCAGTCCTTGGTACCTGGGTTTCAATCCATATTTGCACATTTGGCTCACACTACAAGAGGGTAGCAGATAGGTTTCATCTCCCCTTGCGGCCTCTTCTGTCATTGGCAGCAGGTATCTGAGTCTGTTGAGAAGGAATCCGAGGTTCAGCCGGGATTAGCGGAGTGTCGCAGTTGATGAGTGATACCTGCTATGGGCTTCGGACAAAAAGACTGCATCCCTGCTAGACTTTCCTGTTATGGAACATGCACACAGAATCCTGTAGTCAGGACAACAATGACACAGTCCATTAAGCCCAGTGCCTAGGTGAAGGAAGAACTGTATTTGGGGCCTCTTGTCCCACAAACAATTACCCAGGGGTCCCTTTCAGTTATAAAAAGATCCCTTCATTCGGTTGCCTATTGAGATGACCTGTGGAATGAGATCTTTGGAGGAAATCGCAGCTTTCTTTACAGTGCGATGGGTTTTTTTTTATTTTCACTTTGTAAAAATGGTGTGATTGGATATATCCAGCCTTTCTTGGCTATAAACTAGAATATGAAGTACACTTAAACAATTGTGTCTGGTTACTAGTAGTGAGTTGCCACATCTGGACATGGATACTTCCCTGGACTTTCTAAAAATTCTGTTCCTTACTTAGTTGTTAGTCAGTTCTAGCTTAGTTGTTCCCCAACATCAAGGAAAAACATAATTCAGGATTAAATTTTGCAGTTTCAAATCGACCTATTGAATTGCTGGAATTTCTTTAAAAAAATATCTCCCAGTCACAGGATTTTTTCTCAGATTGAATATATTCAAGACAAGTTAATTGCTGTAATTATCTTCAGGAATTATAGTTACTGTCCTATCCATACCTTTTACGAATATCATTTGGCTTTTTAAATCACTTTGTGAAGTGGATACAGCATATAGCGTAGATACATACGCATATACACACAGACACTGTATACTTATATTTATTCCTATATTACCTAATAATAAGAACTTTGGTTTTGTGCATATATGTGTGTGTGTTTACATACATAATACACTCTATTTCTGTATAAAATCTCCAAAGCTCTACTATTAAGTTAACTTGCCTAACATTGCTAAATTAGTAAGCAGTGAAATCAGAATTGAAACCCAGGTTTTTCACTTAAAATATAGGATTTTTTCAGTATGCAGTCTTCAAAAACAACACCTGCTAAATCTAAGAAACAAAAAAATAAACCAAAAAAAATTTTGGGGGGGATTGAGTATGCTACTCCAAGGAACATTTATCTCCTGATAATCTAGTTATTTTTTCTCCCAGAAGTAACTGTGGTTGTGGTGGCTTTTGTTTAACCTCATAGAACTGAAAACTCTATGGAGGTGGATCAGGACTGGAAGATTCCTTATGCTGAAGAAAACGAAACCAAAACCCAACACTGACCAGTACATATAACATTTTCCCTCAATTTTAGATTTTCTTCCATTTGTATGTGATGGTTGTTCCGGAATATTTTGGTAAGTACTTTTTTATGTGGGACTTGAGAGTAATTTTAGTGTTTGTAATATGAGGTCTATTACTGAACAGCAGAATGATTTAAAACAGCCCTTACTTTAGCCATTGATATTTGGTATTCATTAGGATAATCATTTTGAAAAAAGTAGCCTAGTCATAGGCCTTGACTATTTGTGTATATATTTGACTAATCTTTTAACTTCATAGATGGCATTATTTCTGTGTGATTTTTTTTTAATGTAAAACTTGTATTTGTGTCTTTTAATTACCAGGAGAGAACATGTCCACAATATAAAGGATATAGAGGAAAAATCCAGTTATGATTATTTCTCTTTATTTTAGTTAGTAAAATGAAAATAGCCCAACCCATACATTTCTTAAATTGGATCCCATGACCTTTGCCCACACATAACATACAAAGTAAAAAACCTGAGAACTAACCAGGGGTTTTGGAAAATGCATTTTCTTTGCAACTGCACTTTCATGTGTCAGACATTTATTAAACAAAGCAGTGAAAAAATAAATTCTTTTAAGAAGATAATTCAGAAAGATTTATTAAAAGTAAAGTAATGCATATTTTAAAATCAGAACTAGAAGCTCTTCCTTGACTTTATATTAATGATGGCCTTTGAGAAATAAAAGGAATCAATAGATTGTCTTTTCTCACTTGAAAGCCCTCGGAGTAAAGGTAACTTAGAGTGGTGAACTCTTTTTATTCACATGGGAGTTGAATAGTTGTGTTTTAGAACTTTTGAGACAGTAGCTGCTCTATGTTTACCTGGTATTCTGTTTATCCTTACACGTAGAGTTAGTTCTTAATGTAGTGTAAGTGTAATCAATCTTAAGGAGACTAACCCTTGAAATAGCTCAGATTATTGCAGCTTTCTTTACATTATTTGGTTGCATTTAAATAAACACTGTTTTTTAAAATTATTTAAGCCTTGAACACAGAAGCAGAGAGTCACACGGCTGTCCTGAGGTATGTTAATAGTTCTATCTAATAATACATTTGTATTTACGTACTTTCTCTCAGATTTTAAAGAGATTTCAGACCATCGGCGTACAGCAGATTAAAATCTGGTGTACTGAACTCATTATGCAAAGAGGTTTTTGCTTCATTTACATTATTTTTGTCAGTTTAAAAGAAAAATCGGTCTACTTGGTATTTATGCATTTTTATTCTTATAATTTTTGTTTCTCTGCCCTTCAGTTCTGTTCAGGTGGCTTACTTGCAGCTTTACGCCCTATATTTACAGATCTAAAATCAAGCTAACATGCTCATCACACATTTCTCCCAGTTTTCTTCATTCTTGTGTTCATTGTTACTGGTGCCTGGCTTTAGGATTTGGTGGCAGTAAACTGTTCTGACTCAGTCAGCCTTAGACCCAGGACCAAACCTGTGGTCCAATAAAATCCCGTTCGAATTCTGACCAAATTGGAGAGATTGACCACAGGTCTGGCGGACAGGAACCAAAATGTCATCTTTATTGTTGATAGAAGATAAAGTGAATGGTAAGGCTTAGCGAGAGCTTAGCAGATCTGCAAAGGAAAGCCGTTGGCTGCCAGTCACAGCAGGGCTGGCCCCGCCCAGGCCACCTTCTTTCCTTACAAGTTCAGTTCAAAGACCAGAGACAGAGAAAGCTGGGTCCATCGTCCCTCCAGGAGTTTTCTCAAGGTGGACAGCCCTAGCTCCCTTGAGTCCGAAAGAGGCAGGAAGTTAAACTGAATTCAGTCAATTTGGAGAGAAGCCGGGGACTTTGCCGGGGACATTTATTCCTGGCCACCATTGACCTTGCACTGTACCGAGGATTTTTACATCCGCCCTGTCAATTACAGAAAATTAAGTTTAAATGAGCTTCAGTCAAGGTCTGGCCCTGTGAAGTGTAGGTGATTTATTTGAGGAAACTAAAAATTAATGAACATATTGGCATTACAGAGGATTAATTGGAAGGAAATACTCATTTCGAGTCCTGTAGTCAACATACTGATGTTTCTTACATAGCTTGTGAATATGCCCTGCGTTTTCCTTTTTTTATGATTTTATTTGATTTCGTATGAATGTCTCTCACACAGTGTCTGTCAATTAGATCTCCTTAATTAGTGAAAAAAAAAAAAACCATTTACCTTAAGACTGTTGGAACAAATTTGGAAAAATAGTTAATTCGGTTTTAACAAGACGTAACTATCATTGATATAGAAGGATGTCCTTTGATTGTATATTTCAAGCAGTTATTTCCTTAAGTTCATGCAACTCTAGAAACAGTTACTTAAGACAGGTTTCCCCCTGCCACCCCCCCCCCTTCTTTTTTCAAAGTTCACTTTAAGCTCATTCACTTTCAGGAAAAACTCACATTAGTGTCTGTTTTTGCTAACCGAAAGAAATCCAAAAAGGGTTTTTTCACTTTTATTTTACGAGACAAAAGGGGAACCTAGTGTTGAGCATTTGTTTGCGGTGAGCCATTCACTGGACAGACAGCGCACGCTCTAAGCTGTGAGAGTGGCCCCACCAAGTGCCTTCCCCGAGAACCACACTTGGCATCTCAGCATTAAGCCCCATGGCTTCGAACTGAGTCTGAGCACTTGGGAGACCCCTTTGGTGGTCTGGGAAGAGTCAAAAAATTTGCCATGTAAATTAGTGGCAATTGCTGCTTTGCTTTAAGCCGTTTTGGCTTATGAAAGGTTTCATAGGAATGCTGAACTACTTTTGAACTGTGGGCGTCACCTGTACTCAAAGTAGCCTGGCTGATCTTACAAAATCTCATCTTCCTCTGATGTAATGTTTGCTGGCGATAGATATTAAACCATCAAGAATATAGAATATCATTATGAAAATTATCTTTAACCTTCTGTATCGTGGGTAAACATAATTCTTAAGTATTCACATGTATATTTAACTCCTTCAAGTTGGTATAGAAAGTAGGTATGACTTGCTGTTTCAAGGCGGATGATGAGGTGATTACCTGAGTGTGTTATTATTGGAGGCACCTTTGTGTTGGACTGTTACAAAGTGGGAGACTGAAATTAATAAAGAGTAACTGAATAGTCATTTTAACTTGACTTAGAAGACAAGTATGCTACAGCAGGGAAAATAGGAAAATGTAGAACAATCAATACAATCATCATTTCTCACAAATATTTATTATAATCTGTTTTGCATGAGTGTCTAAGTTCCTCTAACAAGTTTAAGCAACCTTCCAGAAGAAATTTGTTGATTTACTTTCCATGGTGAAATATACCATTCCCCCCCTTTTTTTTTTACATTTTCAGGTGCCTGTAATCAAGGAGAGACTGAAGTCAGATACACACACATCGTATCCATGCTCCTACAAGGAATGTGCTGAAAAAGAGCTCGTACCAGTTATCTGTCCTTACTGCGAGAAGAATTTTTGCTTGAGGTGACCCCTCAGCTCATTCAAATTCTGTATAACTGTTTGATTCGTATGCAAACACTTGGACTAGTGTCACTCTTCTGTTGCTCGCAGACACCGTCACCAGTCAGACCATGAATGTGAAAAACAGGAAGTCCCTAAGCCTCGGATGGCCGCCACTCAGAAACTTGTTAAAGACATCATTGGCAAGTATCCGGAAAGCTTATTTCATTGCTTCCCTTACTGGTTCCAGAGCTCCTGCTTCCTACGCCAGCTTTTCAGTGTGGAAGGTGTTGTTAACTGCCCCCGAGGTTACAATATGCAACAGATTTCGATGACATTTTTTGCAACAGTCTTTCTCACAAGGCCTGCCTGACCAAAGAAAATTTAGAAAGTCTGTGTTCTCTTGCTGGGCCTCTTAGGTCAGACGGATGCCCATCGTGACTAGACATGGTATTCGTGAGGCTCAAGTAGTGGTTTGTCTCAAGACTAAATTTTATGTCTAGTCCGCTATCCTACGAATGCTGCTGATGATCTGAGGTGCCAGGAGAGAATGTATTTTCATTCAGCAGAATTTTCATTCTCTGTTAAGAGTACTACCTTTATTAAAAATCTTCTATAATCAAATCTGAACGTTCTCTGTAGAACTGTTAGTGATTAGACTAAATAGGCTTGAGCTGGAAAGAAGCAAATAACAGTGAGTTTTTTGATGGGGGCATCGCTTAAATCAACCTCAATGGTGTTTTTCCCATTGATCATGTATATGTTGTACCTGCACAATGAATGTTGTCTTCTTTATGTCTCCATTGTGTGTAATTTGTGTGCATTTTAGAGCCAGAAAGTCACAATTAATAAAACTCTGGAAAATGTCATGCGAATATTCTTACATGCTTATACGCGTATTCCGATTTCTTAGATTCCAAGACCGGAGAGGCAGCAGTTAAGCGACGGAAGGGCGCAAAAAACAGCGCCACCGCGGCGAAGGTGGCGCTGATGAAATTGAAGATGCGCGCCGAAGGAGATGAGTCATTGCCGCAGGTTGGTCCTAGGCACTTTGAAAAAAAAAATGTTTGGATACAGCTGACGGCTCTCTCTGTGCCTCCCTCCCACCTAAGTAACAACTGCCTTACATCCCGTGCGTATCATTCCTAGTGTTACAGGGTGTGTTGCTGCATAAATAAGTGCTGCGTAGTTTTGCGAGATTTTTCACTTTACAGAAAGAGCGGCTTCCTCCCTGTCCCAGTACGGGGCACGCTGCCAGAGCGCTGTAGCCTGTCTTGCAAGCGCGGCTCTGACTGTGGGGCCCCGGCTTGCAAAGCTGCTCGTGCTCCTGGGGTCCGTGAAGGTTCGCAGCCTGCGTGTCTGTCCGTGCCCTGCGCTCAGAGCAGTGGGACGGGAGCGTGGTCCAGGACCCGTGCGGAGTCTGGGGGAGCTGCAGCATCCCGTGGGACACTGCCAGCAAGGCCCGTGTGCCGGTCCGCCTGCTCCCAGCTGGGCGAGGCAGGGCGCGGCAAGGGCTGCCGGTGGGGCCGACACCCACTGGGTCTCACGAACGCTCCAGCCCACCCTGACTGGGCCAGGGAGGGCGACACCGGAAAAGACACCGGCGTTCGGGCTGCCTGTCCCTGCCAAACCCAATAAGCGATGACAGCGATTGAATCCTTATGGGCGCTTCATTCAGATGGCGGGTTCATACCCTAACAGACCCTCTTAAACTCCATTTTTAAGTGGCCCTTTTTATAAGGAGAACAAAGTATAGGTAAGGGGTTTGGAATTCAGGGAAAAGTTAACTGGATTAAAAAAAGTGATTTAGGCATTCTCGCCCTGGGTGGTGGTCCTTAGCTGTGTCCTGGGGGGTGGTCATCCTACCCTGGAGTTCAGTGGCTCAGATGTCATCTTGAATTGCTGGCAGTCCTCCCGAGGAACAAAGGTGGACCTGCTTACGGTCTCCTGGACTCAGGGTGGGCCATACCTTCAGTTCCTGGACCAAAAGCTTTTACTGCATTGATCGCTAAGCTTGTTAGCTACTAAAATTTTCCAACTCTGACGTCCCCTATTAAGGGGAATGCACAAAGGAGTGAGACTCTGTGCCCTCTGGTTAAATCTTCTGTCCCCAAATCCTGTGCACTGTGGGGGCGTCCAACTTTTCTAGCCAATCCTGTGGGCTAGACAGGTACATGTCAGCGTGTGCAGCGTCTCTGCCCCTCCTCCGGGTGCCATGAGCCAGAAGCGGGTAGAAAGATTTTCTGGCTACGCACAGGGCTACAGCATCTCTGCCCGGGGCTGGGCATCAAACACTTGTTCGTTTCCCCTCACCCGGGGAAATGGAGTCACACTTGGCTTCGGCCTGCATCCCGCCACCTTCAGCACTTCCGACACATCTCTGGGGTGCCTCACCTGTGCCCAGTGGTCTGGCCAGGTCTCCCTTTACAAAGCCAGCACTTTTTAAAGCTGTTTTCAGGAATCGAGGAAGATCCAAGGGGAAATACCTTTGCTCTTATTCCTTCTTTGCCCTGCATGTATTAATTTAGCAAGAAAATGCAACATAAGGAAGCATGTAGGGTATAGGGTATTAGAGGGACCATCCGAATCTATGACTCCTTCTCTTTTGTTGATATGGTACTGGTCTGTTTTCTTTTTTTTTCTTTCTTTTTTTTTAGTTTATTCTCAGAAGCCCTGCTGTCTCTAAATACATTGTGAGGTCTTTCACATGAAAAGGCATGTTTTATGTTTCAGAGATCTTTCAATTGCAAGTGACAGAAACTTGATACCAAGTAGTTTAATCAAAACAGTTTTTTTCCCCTTATATGATGGGAGTGGCTTTGATCTGGTCTCTAGCGATGACCAGATTCCAGGAATCAAATGCAGTTCAATGACCCCATTGTGCCCTTGGCTTCTCTGTCTGTATTGAACTCATTCTTTCCCGTTGCAGGAGAGTTTTTTTTTTCCACATTGTTTCAGGAATAGGGGAGAGGCCTGGGGAATAGCAGGCAATTCCAAGTTTAATTGAAAGACAAAAAAAAAAATCTGGAAAAAGAGCTCTTCCTTTCCTCCCCCAGCTTTTGAAGGTAAAATCCCAGGAAAAGGCCTTGACTGGCCTGCCTTAGGTCACGCACCTGTCTTTGCACAGGTTCCCCTGCCAGGGCCCTGAGTCCTGCTCCCATGAATTCCGGTGGGTGCTGGGCTACGCATCAGGGAGTAACCCCTCTGACCAGGAGAAGAGAGGAGGACGTGCCACGAGACAAAAACAGGTAACTGGTTCACGTCCGTAATCTGCATTTTAACTTCTTATTTCTACAGGCAGAAAGAATTTACCTGCAGGTGTTCTTACCCAAGGGAAGCAAAGAGAAGAGCAAACCCATGTTCTTCTGCCGCCATTGGAGCATCGGGAAGGTCGTTGACGCTGCAGCTTCCTTAGCCAGCCTGAGAAACAGCAATAACAAACTAGCAGCCAAGGTAACAGCTGGTTGTAATAACCTTCCCCTGGAACCTTCAGGGCATGCTCCCCAGGCATCTGTGTTTACCGCAGTGGGCTTTATTTCTCCTGTCACAGAAATTGAGGTTGTGCCACATGACTTCAGGAGAAGCATTACCCGTGGACCATGCCTTGGAAACGTGGATGGCTAAGGAGGACTGTCCTTTATATAACGGTGGAAACGTCATCTTGGAATATCTTAACGAGGAAGAACGGTTTTTAAAAAATGTTGAGTCTTACTTGGAATAGTCATTCAGGGATTCGGTGACCTACCCTCTCTGTGAAGTCATTTCTTTTACTATGCATATTTTTATTTTTAAAAGTTGCTTTAAATTTTTTTCCATTACATCATAATGTTACCAGTTTTCTGTAAGTTAAAATTGTTTTAAAGCTTACGAATTGACGTTCAATTATGAGCACATTGTTGTAGCTCATTGGATTTTAGTAGAATGTGCTGTAACAACAAAGCTGTCTGTCTCATGGGGCTGGTATTGACGTCTGCATCTGCCCTGGATGTTCATGTGTCCTTTTTGGAACAGTACCATCCTTCTGGCAGCGGGGGAAAGAAGTGGATCTTAGGGGTACACGTATCACTTTCGCTTTGGCTAAGGCAGTATAGCTTCACCTTGTGCCTACATCATTACGTATAAATTCATGTGTGTACATGAATCAGAGGAACTGAGAGACTGTCTCATTCCCTTATCAAAATTTTGGATGAGGAGTCTCAGGCCTAGGAAGGGGCAATGATCTTCCTGGTGTAATTTAATTGCTTTGGGGCATATCTCTGATGAAGGATGTTACAAATGAGAAGACAGATGAGGTAGCCCCAGCAGTGCAGGCTCTTTCTTCTGCCAAAGCAAAAACATGCCCAAAGTAGACACATTTTACCAACAAATTGATGCTCTGACTGATGTATTCCATCCTTACTCAATAAAGGATGGCTGTATGGAACAGAAAAGATTTGTTTGTTTTTTGACCCTTTTCTACTTTAATTGTCATTTAATTGTCTTACGGTCTGATTGCAAACTTGACACTGGGGGGGAAATATACATTATCAAAATATGTGCATTATCATATGGGCGTTAAGAAGGCGATCACTTTGTAGCTGTGTTGGAAATGTTTTATAGAGTTGGATTGGAATGTAATACTTCGTTATAGTCTTGCATGTGGGAAAGAGCAATTTAAAAAACACCCCCTGTAGTGATTATGAGACCATCCCAACCTTTTACAGAAGGGGTGTTCACATAATAGGCATCCTGTGAATTCTTATAATACTAGGTAATTAGTTTGTCAGCCAATAAGAAAACCAAAGTTCTTTTTTTCTAATTTCATCAAATTCAGTATATGAATAACAAGATTTATAAGAGATGTTTTTCGGCATGGTGGTGGCTGGTTATTATTCACTTTATAAAATCATAAATGTTTGTATGGAGTCTTTTACTACTGAGTCCTTTACACAGAAATGTCCACTTAGATGCCAAAAATACAATTAAGTTTGCACAAATTTAACTTATCTGCATTTCCATGAACATATTTTACTGATGGGGAGATGAGAGACCTGCCTTTCATTAACTTTGTGACCTTGAACAAGACACTTCTCTGTACTTCAGCTTTACATCTGTAAAACAAAGAGATTTAGCTGAGGTTTAAGATCTTGCTCAACTCTAAGTCTGTGGTTCTGGCATGAAATTCTAGGGTCTAGCACCAAGGTCAGGGTGATGGGGCAAAGTGAAGAATGTTCAGACTGACGAGAGTAACCACACACAAGTGCTCTAGTTAGGGCAGCAACCAAAATTAAAAAAAAATTTTAATTTTTTATCCTCACCTGAGGACATTTTAACATTGCTTTTAGAGAGAAAGGAAGAGAGAGAGAGAAGTGTGAGTTGGTTGCCTCCTGTATGTGCCAGGACCAGGGATCTGACATGCCAGACTGGGGATCCAACCCACAGCGTAGGTATGTGCCCTGACCAGGAATCGAACCCACAACCTTCTGGTGTACCGGATGATCCTCCAGTCAACTGAGAAAGCTGTTGGCATGACAGGGCATGTCAGGGACTTAACCAACACCTGCAGCTCCAACTTATTTCACATTAAAACATGAAAACCCTGTTGGGTATTTGGGAGACTCCGCCACCTGAGGGCCTGCATATTGCACATGTAAATTTTATTTTTAATCCAAGTCCACTACAGGAAATCTTGTGGTGTGAACTTGGTTTTTTTTTTGTTTTTTTGTTTTTTTTGTAGTGAAAGGGACCATTTACTAGGGGTCATCTCTGGGGAGTAAGTAGGTTAGCAAGATTCCCAGGATTGACGTGGAAGGAATCACCTTGGTGACCACTCTATTATGCAAATACGGGCAGTGGGGTACCTGCCCCCCGCCCCATGCAGAAGCACTGGGAAAGCACTGCCCAGCCTGATAAAGGCCATCCCTCCCCTAAAGCCCCTTTCAAGGACAGTCAGGGACCTAGGAGACATCAGGGGCTTTAGATCCCCCTACCCTTCCGTTCTGAGGTTTAGGATAATAAAAACCTCTCTCCAGGATGGAAGTCAGCTGGTGAAAAGGGATATCAAAGTCTCCCCAAGGGAGCTAGGACCTGTTCCCCATACCAGAGAGCAGGTTTTGTTTTCTCCAGGTGGGACTGAGGCTGGCCCCTGGCCCCTCCCTGTCTCCCAACCACCTAGGCCTGAGTAGATCTTTGTGATTGGGAACAATGACTGCTGGTGTAGCTTTAAAAATCGCCCCTTTGAGAACCCAAGAGCAATGCACCAGGTACTGAGGGCCCTGCAGCCATCTGGACCACTCATAGACAAAAATCGTTTGGATTTGGTGGTACCAGTTTGCAACGCAGCCCAAACCAGAACTGAGCAATAGACCATCCTGTGTGCTAGGCAGCAGCCCCCAACCTCTTCGGCACCAGGGACCACTTTCGTGGAAGGCGGTCAGGTGAGCAGCCTTCACTGGCCAGCTGTGGAAGAGGAGGCGGGGGAGGAGGCAGGAGGCCAAACTCAGGTGAGCTTCGCCCCCAGCCATGGTCCTAATGGGATCCCTGCATTGAAGGACTCTCCATTTCATGTTCACGAGGGTGTTTTGGGGGGAGAATGGCCTCTTTGGGCTGAAAACACTCAGTTCCTTGAGAACAATGTGAGGGAGCAGCTAAAGGCCCCTAGAGAAATGTCTGACCTGCTCATTTGAGGTAGGAAGCTTTAAGTGTTTTTAATTTGAGACAATAAGATGCCTGATCTTCTGTGAGTGGGACTTTTACAGAATGGCCCCATGGCAGGGACGAGATACTGTTACCAAATGGGTCCCTCATCTCCCGGAGTCTCTCTTCAACAGGTTCACCTTGCCCATCGCCCTTAGGAATTGGGATTATGGCTCTCAATGCCAGAGTTTGGTGAAAAGGAAAGGAACTATTTATTCAAAAGTTATACAGGCTTAGAGTAATGACTTAAGGTCTTCATTAAAACCCCAAAGTCCCTTAAAACACCCATAAACACACACAGACCTTCCTTCCCCTTTGCCCTGGCAGGCCAGCCTGGGGTACCGTATCTCAGGAAAAATAGGAGTGCATGGCTCGGTTAGCAAGTCTGCCATCCCCGGCACCATCAGCTGTGTTGCCGAGATCTCCAGTTCTTAATCCAAAAGCACGTGGCACGTTCTCCTGGCCCGCCAGCAAGTTCTTTCACCCCTTTCCTTCCCACATTGTCTCTCCTGCATTCTTCCAAACTGCTAAGAGAGAGCACTGCATGGCTCCTACACCTTGCTTTCCTGCTTCCTAAGCCTGGTGGTTAAGGGAGCCATACAACCACGTGGTCCACACTGCGTGGCTGCCCTTTGCCGTGCCTGGGTTTAAATCCCCTGCGCAAATCTTCCTCTGCATCCCCATTTCTGACTCCGCCCACAGTCAGCCACACCTGCCAACATTCCATATTTTTCCAGTTTTTCTGGGCTGCCATAGTTAGTCTGGGCAGGAGTGGTCCTGTGCCACATCTCCAAGCTCTCACATGGGCTCTGTAACCAGGGGCAGTTGCCTCCCAGTTACATCATGAGTCAAGGTCACTCCCATCTCCCTGACTCAAAGCATGGCCATGGCTATTAACATATCTCTGAAACTACCCAGCTGTTATGGATATGTTGAATAAAATAGGTTTTTGGATATCAGGTATGAAGCTGGCCAACTGTTGAAATACAAAATAACTCTCAATGGCCCTGCTCCATGTGTCCCACCCCACAGTTGAGACTTGCGGGGGTGAGGACACCCTATATTTTATAATTCCTGGACCGCATTTCAAATCCTTCATTTGAGGGCGGGGGGCCCTGGTTGCACCCTGTTACAGGACCATGTTCATGTACGAAGTTGTAGAGAGGACTCTGATGACATTTCTATAAATGCCTGGAAAATTTTGTTTGCCTGTGAGTCAACATGTCACTCTGTAGAGGCAGGAGTTTAAGATAACTGACAACAGAGAACCAAAAAAGCTAATTTCTGAAGTTTGTTTCTTCTTTTTTCATCAAGAACATAAAAGCATTTTTTTTTTTTTGCTGGACTAATGAAGATATCCAATTCAGATACTTAAGTCATCAATCTTTTTTTAATTTAAAGTATTATAAAAATTTATATAAAATAAACCATTAGCACAACACAAAAATAAAACAAGCAGAGCTAAGACAGTATACAAGACAGTTGCAATGGATGAAAAATAGCAAAAACCTTATCAACTTGATTGAACTTATTCATCTTTTATATATATGCTGCTCTCTTTCCTAGACTTAAAACAGTGATTTCCATTACACTTGGCTAGGCTATAAAATATTAAATACTATTTTAAAAAAGACAGATTCTCATACTCAATGATTAACAACTATTTGCAAAGTTGTCATGAAAATTTTTGTGTATTTAATAAAACTGTAAATCCAGAATACAAAATCTACATAAATAATATAACCAAAGACCACCAAATTACTTAAATGAGACTCAGTGTTTGAGATGTTACAAAGAGGAAATTTAAATCTTATTTACATACAAAATTGGATATACAATTTGTCGACATACTTTTAAAAACAAACCAACCACTATTCCTGAAAACCTTTCCTACACTATTAAAGTGACAGGGGACTCAAGAGTTGGAAAATTTTAGTTTAAGGTAAAGTTGTAAGCCTCGCAAGTAATGCATATGTGAAAGCTGTTATTTCAGAAACTATGCATAAGTCCCATCCTGGCTCCTGCGGAAGACAACCAACCTCTTGGGAACAAGTGGAGGCATCCAGGCCATTGGGTTCCAGGGAGAGACGGAGGACCACCTGCCCTTGGGAAGGGCTAACCGCCCAGGACAGGAATGCTGCGGTTTCTTTCACCTGATCTTCCCTGAATTTCAAAACCCCCCACCAAACCTCGTTTATTCCCTGTTATAAAAGGCTGGCTCGGAAAGAAAATGTTAAGAGTTTTGTTAGGGTGCCGTCTTCTCAGTTTGCCAGCCACCTGAATCAAGTGCCCAAAAAGATCGAATCCCCGTTTCTGCTTTAGTGGGTTTGGCACGTGACGGGCAACACAGACACTGGGGTCTTTTCTGGTTTCAGAAGGACTTGGACAACTTCAGGGTTTCATAGAAAAAGTTTTTATGGTTAAAATTACACATAGTTTTTCTTTCGAACTTACGGAAGTTTCTAGAATTAAGTCCAAAGTTTGTGAAGAACAGTTCTCCAATATTAATGATTTTTTTCTTTTCCCTAGTTAAAAAGGGAAGAATTCAATCTGCAGGGAACACTTAACCGTAAACAATCCATTCCCACCCCAGCCCGGGAACTACGCTCTCACAACCCAGGCACCGGCTTTCAGAAGCGAGCTCTTCACACAACCGCTTTCGGAGCTGAAGCTGCTACCAGACTCCCGCACTCACTTGCTTTGCTCATTGAAAGTCAGATTTTGTAGGGATTCAGTGACAGACTATCATTATTATTTGGCTATCTTTGTCCAAACGTGTACTGATGTCACACAAAAGAATAAATAACTGCTAATATCTGGAGCCAGATCTCTATGTAGACGCTAAGATTTTATTTACATGACGATTGTCGGTGAGCCAATTCAACTAAAATGTTCCCTATTGATTAACGCCATTGCTCTGCTTTCTCTAAATGTGTTCAAATTTCACATGTAACATTTCATAGTAAGAAGAACCTAGACTTGGGCAGTAAGTTCTAAATCATATAATCAGGACAGACTGATGTGAGAAATGATCATCTCCATAAAAAAAAAGGTCTCAAATGTGTGCTTTCTTCCCCTTTCTGGACCCAAATCAGTCCCAAAACATTTTAGGGCACATATACTGCATAGAAGGATTCCCTCATACAAATCAGCCCCTAGAAATACAGAATGAGGATGATTTTTTAAAATCATTTATCTTTAGAAGAATGAAAACAAAGTTTTGGCTCTTTGTGAGATTTGAGAATTGGTCATTCATCTCTGAGGACTCCTTCATTTGCAACGTATTGCTGGCAACACCCTGTTTTTTGGTCAAATAAAGGGAAGCAATCTCTTCACAAGCAAGTAGCCGAATAACCCACTTTCCTGGTCCTGTCGTGTCTAGGACCTCCTGGATCTGCGCCATGCGTTTTGCATTATAATAGCAAGACTATATATCCCATGATGCCAGACTTACTTCATGATGAGAAAACTCTAAGGACGGCAGACTGGTCCTTGTGTCTCATACAGGGTCGCCTCACTGGGCTATGCAGTCCCCGAGTGTGGACTCAAAGAGACGGGGTGTTTCACCCCTCTGCTGTGTGACCTCAGGACAAATAATTTCCCTGGGCCTTGTTTTCCTCATCCATGTGATGAAGCTAATTGTCATAGAACTATTGCAAGGTTTAAGTAAAATAATGCACATAAAAATAACGCAGTTTGTCTGAAGCATGGGAGGTGCTCAATAAATGCTAATCAAATGTATTATTGAGAACAGGGACAGTTGGTTCTGGGCATCACTTATCGAGCTACCTACTGTTAAATATATGTAATGGATATGGTTTATATATATATATAATTTCTGTTATATATTTTTATTTACTACCTAGTATAGGTTTAGCAAATAGAAGTTGTAAAACTGGATGTATACCTGCAATTTGTGTTTTGTCGAGAGAAGTCTGGAATAAATGAGAGAGAGGAAGAAAGAGAAATGGGAAAACGGGAAGGAAGGGAGGCAGGGATGCGCAGAATAAAGAGGAGAGGAATTTTTTAAAGACCGTACAGAAGAAACTGCAGGCCTGAGACGGAACCAAGGAAGAGAAGAGCCAAGCAGATCCACTCGGCTCCGCCCGTTGGACTTCGGCGGGGGGGCGGGGCGGGGCGGAGAGGGGCGGGGCTCTGAAGCGGGCCTCGCCGTGGCAGCCACGCCCCCGTGGGCGGGGGGCGGGGTCCGGGCTGGACTTCCTGTCTCCGTTACTTCTCTCGGGAAGAACCGAGCTGCGGGTTCGTCCTTCGGCCTGCGGGCCTGCTCCCGGGTGGATCGAGGTGAGACCTGAGTTCCTGCGATCCCGCGTGGGTCCCAGCGGGCTGGGCGGTGGGCGATGCTGCGGGCGGGTGGCGCGGAGCGGAGCGGGGGCCGGCGCCTGGGGCCTGCGGTTTTGCCCTGAGTCACTGCGACGAGCAACCCCCGGATCTGTTCCCAGGTCGTGTAGCTGTTTCGCCCTGGCGACTTCACTGCACCCTTGTAGCAGCTTCTGTAGGACGAGCCCTCTTTTTCATTTCACGGATTTCGAGGGAACTCAGGGACTGGACGCAGCCTGGGGCCACCCAGGCACTGTGTGTAGATCCCTTTGATCCGTAGTCGCACTTGGGGGACACACAGGTGACAGTGAGGGGGGTGCGTGACTCTCACCGCCGGGCAGGCTGGGACCAGGACAGAAGAAGTTGGAAATGCTTCAGGCCTTTGGGAAAGGGACGGAGGATCAAATGCGGCCCCTTCCGTCAAGAAATGGGGGTGGGAAGGCTAAGGCAAGCACCTCCGTGGCCGCAAATGTAAGGAGGGTGTCGCCGAGTGTCCGAGTCTCCGAGCAAGGAATATTCTTCAGACTTAGGACTCGGTTTCCCTGCTCAGGTGACTGAAATTCTGTATGCAGGCTACACCCCTCCTCTGGGCTCAGGATCTCTCATGTCCAGCTGCCTAATGGACTTGTCCATTTGGCTTCACGAAGGCCCCTGGCACTGCACTAATTAAACTTGCTCACCGTGCTTCCTACCCAAACTCCAAACTTCTTTCCGTCGTTCCCTGTTGTGGTAGATGCCCACCTTTATACGTCCAGTTGCCACCATGGGAAATCTGGGCCTCATTAAGCTCTTCCTGTACGTCATACCCCCCAAAAGTTGAGGGCTCCCAACTTTATTATCTCCGGAAGCAAATACCTCCTGCACCCCAGCCCCACCCCAGCCCCTGCAGGTGGTGTCCTCTGGACCGCTGGGTTGTAAACCTGAATTCTCAAACTGATCTGCCCTCTCTCTACCTCCCCTCCACCCCCCAGTCCATGCTCAGTACCCACCAGGAAGGTTCTTCCAGGCACTCACAACCAAGTCTTATCTCCCAGGATGGAGTGGGATGATCCCTGCTCTCCCCCGCAGCCTTTCCCGCCCGTTTCCCTGGATCTCTCAGTTGCCTCACTGAGGCCTTTCAGCCCCCCTTCACTTCCAGGTGTGCTGCAGTTGTGTTAGTTCATGCCTGTTCATTTGTCCTTCAGATTTGGGTCTAATCGCATCCTCAGGGAAACCTTACCTGAGATCCTAGGGCTGGCCAGAGCTCCCTGTTACATACTTCTTGGTGCCCTTCTGTGTATGAGATGTTTTCGTGCACTAACTTTTCTGGGATTCGGACTTCTAGAGATTTGTCACTGCTGTGTTCTGATAGGTGTTCCGTCCGTTTCGAAGATGGCTGATCCCTGGCAGGAGTGCATGGAATTTGCCGTGACTCTAGCAAAGCAAGCTGGAGAGGTACGAACTGGAGAGGTCACTCACCGCGGCAGCTGTGGGCAGCCTGTGGCCGCTGGGACCCACACAACATACCCGTGTTGCTTTTCATTTTACTGAACACTGTGAATGCAGTGAATGCCCCGATTTTACGCCATCACCTTTTTGTTATGACAGTTGTGGATCTAAAATGGCACGTAAGATTCTATGTTTTTGCACACAGAACACCATAACCATTAAAGGCTCGCTTTATAAACCTTGTGCTAAGAAATTGTTAAGAATATTGTTTAAGACAGACTGAGTGTTTTACACCATTTCTCTGTCTCACTTTATTTAGTTTGATTTAAAATTACTTACGCTTTTTCTACTTTACCAAAAAAACCTCTTTTTAGGTGGTTCGTGAAGCTCTAAAAAATGAAGTGAGCGTTATGATTAAAAGTTCTCCAGCTGACCTGGTAACTGTGACTGACCAAAAAGTTGAAAAAATGCTTCTCTCCCTCATAAAGGAGAAGTACCCATCACACAGGTATTTCTTATTTCAAGTTCAAGTGATAAAAAGGAAGCCTGGTGAGAGTCAATGTATGAGAAAGAAATTTTGATTCTAGACACAGCAATTGACTTGAGTTAACTTCACCTGCAAAGAAATGTCTTTGGAGGTTGCGGGGTGGCTCTGTAGCCCGGAGAGCGGAGGTTGAGCAGGAACCTGGGAGGAAGGTTGTGGACCTTGACACTCCACAGGAGCCATGGCTGCACGGGTCACTGGTCACCACGCTCTTGATTCTGACGCCGTGCCAGCTTGCCAGTACAGATCCTGGCTAGGAACACTGCTTGTTGAACTCGGCTTACTTCCCTAAGCCCAAGTAGCCGGGGAGCAGCCGAGAGGGGATATTGAGCATCCCTCGTAGGAGGAAGAGTGTTTGGATGCTGGGAAGCTGATGTGACAAATGTCTGCCATAGGCATGATTTAGAAGTTCAGTTTTATTCTCTGCATTGCAAACTTTTTTATATGATAACTTTAGGGAATTTGAGAGAAACTGCTAAAGTCAGGGCTCTCTCACTGTCACAGGTAGAGCAGAAGAATTGTCATCACTTTAAAGCTTCAGCATTGTCATTCTTTACTGCTTCCTGGTCATTTTAAAACTCTAGCTAAATAGCCATGGCTGGTATGGCTCAGTGGATTGAGCACCGGACTGCAAACCAAAGAGTTGCCGGTTCGATTCCCAGTTAGGGCACATATGTGGGTTGTGGGCCAGGTCCCCAGTAGGGGGCACTTGAGAGGCAACCACACATTGATGTTTCTCACCCTCTCTCCCTCCTTTCCTGTCTCTAAAAGTAAATAAAAAAGAAAGCTCTAGCTAAATAAATATACTTTCTCTCAATAAACAGGTGTATGGCTAAGAGATAGAGGTCATAATAATGATTGTTAGGACAGTTCATTATTGAATAAAGGAAAAATATAAAAATAAAAGTAGGAAAGGAAAGAAAACGTTGAAATCAAACACCATTTCCAGAATTCACCTAAGGTTTATTACATGGTGTGTTTTAGGAAACCAGGTAGATACAGTAATTTGGTGGGCTATTTGCCGTGTTGACTTTTTTCATGTTCTCTATTTGAATTATCTATTGCTGTGTAGCAAATTACCCTGAACCTTAGCAGCTCTAGAAAACAAACGTTTATTATCTCAGTGTTTTATAGGGTCAGGAATATGAGAGCAGCTTCGCCACCAGGTCTCGTGAGGTTACAGGCAAACTGTCGGTCTGGGCCGCAGCCCCTCCCCTGGGGCTGCAGGGTCTGTTCCCTGAGGGGATTGGTGGGGCGTTCACTTGCTCCTGGGTGGTCTGCGGCAGCTTCCCTCAGCTCCTCACTGCGTGGGCCTCTCAGAGCCGCTCAGAACAGGGTGGCCAGTCTTCCCCAGGGCGTGAATGGGAAAGGGAGCGGGCAGAGGGTAGACAAGCTGAACCCCAGTGCCAGTTTGGGAATGAATGAGTTTATGAACGAGGCCTCGGGGTTGCGGCTGGCACTTCCACTTTGTTTTGTTGCTTAGAAATGAGTCACGAAGTTCAAGTTCACACTTAAGGCCACTCTGGAAGGGAAGAGGATGAGAGAACTGGGGGCGTATTTCTATTTATTCACTTATTTTAAAGATTTTGTTTATTTTCAGAAAGGGGAAGGGAGGGAGAGACAGAGAAACATCAACGTGTGGTTGCCTCTTGCACACGCCTGCCGCGCACCTGCCCACAACGCAAACATGTACCCTGACCGACGACCTGTTGGTTTGCAGGCAGGCACTCAGCCCATTGAGCCGGACTAGCCAGGGCTGGGGCATATTTTTGAAACCGCCACATTCCCTGTTTAAGCTCTCACCTACCACCAGCGCTCCGTTCACGCGCGTGTGCACTTGCGCCTGTGCATCATGTTGTAGGGTTTTCAGTTCTGCTTTTCCCATGACTTTGCTCTGGGGAAGGTAAAGCCTTCCCACACTCATCATTCTGAATGAAAAAGGATCAACGACAGAAAAGTGTGGTGTGTAGACTTTTGTTATGTTACCTGGTAGACTCCACAGCTAAGGAAACGTTAAGCTTGAAACTCATTGAAAGTGGTGTAAAGAGTCGCTCTTGCTTTTAGTTTCATTGGTGAGGAATCTGTGGCCGCCGGGGAGAAAAGCGTCTTAACCGACAACCCTACATGGATCATTGACCCTATTGATGGAACAACTAACTTTGTACATAGGTACGTTTTAAAATTTTTAATGTTGTCATTACTGTGTATATATGAACTGAATGGACCTTTTGAGTGCTCCATTCATGAACATACATACTTATAAAAATGTGTATTGTATAGAGTAAAAGGTGCTATGAGAATTTTCACCAATGTGGTGATGGAATATTGCTGTTGGGGCTTGTGACTCACAGTGCCCTGTTCATCTTTTCTTTTCCCACTGTGGGAGCCAGGTAAAAATATAATCAAGCACCATTGCTGCTTTGAGATCAGATACTGGAGGTTCATTCCAGGAGAAAACGCTTAAAAAGGATCTTGAGTTTTAATAGCAAGACTTAGGCTTGAGAACTTCTGGCCAAGATGGAGGCGTAGGTGGACACACTGTGCCTCCCCGCACAACCAAAATTAAGGACAACAAAGATTTAGAACAAGAAAAAAAAACAGAACTAACAGAAAATTGAACTGTACCGAAGTCCGACAACCATTCATCCAGACCGGTAAGAGGGGTGGAGTCATGGCAGGAAAAAGCGGAGGTGCGGACCTGGGCACGCAGGAGCCTCAGGTGCACAGGAGGCGGCTGGCAGACCCCGGGTGCAGCGTGGCAATGGGCAGACCCAGTGAGGCCGCGCAAGGCGGCTGGCTGACCAGGCGGTCCCACATTCGTGTGCAGATAATCCAGGTGAAAATGGGGAGGGAGGGAGACCACGCAACCCAGGACTCCAGCACCAGGAAATACCTAAAAACACCAATTGAAAACACTTGTGGGGGTTGAGGTGCCGGGAGAGACTCCCAGCTTCACAGGAGAGTTTGTTGGAGAGACCCACAGGGTCCTAGAATGTACACAAGCCCACCCACAGGGAAATCAGCACCAGAAGGGCCCAATTTGCTTGGGGGAAGCCACAGAAGAGACTGAAATACGAGAGAGGGGGAAGCAAGCGCCATTGTTCCCTCTTGGACCCCACCCCCACATACAGTATCACAACCCAGAGACTGGGCTGCCCTGCCCTGTGGAACACCTAAGGCTCCGCCCCTCACTACTTAATAGGTGCTACCAGATGCCCCCCCCCAAAAAAAAAAACAAACAAAAATGGCTCAAACAGGAGAACAGATCAAAGCCCCAGAGCCAATTCATTTAAGTGACCAAGAGATAGCCAACCTATCAAATGCACAGTTCAAAGCCCTGGTGATCAGGATGTTCACAGAACTGGTTGATTTTGGTTGCAAATTAGATGAACAAATGAAGGCTAAAATAAGTGAAAAGAAGGAAAATGCACAGGGAACCAATAGTGATGGGAGGAAAACTGGGACTCAGGTCAATGGAGTGGACTAGAAGGAAGAAAGAAACAACCACACAGAAAAGAATTAAGAAACAAGAATTCAAAATAAAATGAGGAGAGATTTAGGAACCTCCAGGACTTCTTGAAATGTCCCAACACCTGAATTATAGGGGTACCAGAAGGGGAAGAGGAAGAGCAACAAGTGGAAAACTTATTTGAACAAATAATGAAGGAGAACTTCCTCAATCTGGCAAAGGAAATAGACTTCCAGGAAGTCCAGGAAGCTCAGAGAGTCCCAAAGAAGTTGGACCCAAGGAGGAACACAACAAGGCACATAATAATTACATTAGCCAAGATTAAAATGAAGGAGAGAATTCTAGAAGCAGCAAGGGATGAGGGGACAGTCACGTACAAAGGGGTTCCCATCAGACTGTCAGCTGATTTCTCAGAAGAGACCTTACAGGCAGGAAGGGGCTGGAAAGAAGTATTCCAAGTCATGAAAGTCAAGGACCTACGTCCAAGATTGGTCTATCCAGCAAAGCTGTCATTTAGAATGGGAGGGAAGATAAAGCACTTCTCAGATAAGGTCAAGTTAAAGGAATTCATCATCACCAAGCCCTTATTATATGAAGTGTTAAAGGGACTTAGCTCAGAAAAAGAAGATAAAAAAAATAGGACAGTAAAGAGACAGCAGACTCACAGATATTAACAACCACACCTAAAACAAAAGCAAACTAAGCAAACAATAGAACAGGAACAGAAACACAGAAATGGAGATCACATGGAGGGTTAGCAACAGGGGATTGGGAGGAGGAGAGAGGGGGAAAAGGTACAGAGAATAAGTAGCATAGACGGTGGGTAGAAAATAGGGGGAGGGCAAGAATAGTGTGGGAAATGTAGAAGCTAAAGAACTTATGACACATGGACATGAACTAAAGGGGGGAATGTGGGTGGGAGGGGGTGTGCAGGGTGGAAGGGAATGAAGGGGGGAAATGGGACAAGTGTAATAGCATAGTCAATAAAATATATTTTAAAAAAAAGATTTAGTCTTGAATCTGGGTGCTTGTCTATAGGCTTTGTGACCTGGGGCAAGTTTCTTAATCTTTCTAAGCCTCAGTTGTTTTCTTTAGTTATCTATAAAATGACCATATTCTTGGTGCCTGCCTAAGAGAATTGTGGGGACTCAGCGAGCAGTGCATTTCTATAAGGACGCAGTACGGTGCAGGCGCACAGGAAGTGTCTAGAAGAGAGCCCGTTGGGACTGCCAGTGAGGGTTAAAATGCCAGCTTTGTTTGGTGGGATTCCACAGATGTGGTATTTGAAGTTGACATTTAGCTGTACACATATTTAGTAATACAGAATTAATAAAGTCTCTAAAGCGAGGATCTAGTCTCTGTATGTGAGGGATGTAAATGTGGAAGGATGCTCATGGGATATTGTAACAGAGGAAAGATTATAATGCAATATGTATAGTATGTTAAAATGAAAACTATTAAATATTTCTGAATATTTTTATTTTCAGTTAGTTATATTTAATCCACTTTGTCTGTTTCTGTTACCTTGATTCTCTCCTGAGTCAGAAATTACAACCTATGTCTTCAAACTGTCATGTAGCTGTGGCAGTACCTGTGGCTAACTGTTTACCTTCCAGATGTAAAGCTCCAAGTTGTGTGTTTGAGTCGAGAAAAATAACAATTTATTCTGTATAATTCATGCCTAGGCTTATAGGTCCATGCTGGGGGAGAAATGACCAAAGAAAAGAGACTTTTTAACAAATTAAAAATCTCTTTTAAAATGTTTTATTTCTTTTTCAACAACAAGTGTTGGAGAGGTTGTGGAGAAGAGGGGACCCTAGTGCACTGTTGGTGGGATTGCAGACTGGTACAACCACTATGGAAAGCAGTATGGAATTTTCTAAGAAAACTAAAAATGGACCTACCTTTTGACCCAGCAATCCCACTGCTAGGATTATATATATCTTAAGAACCCTGAAACACCAATCCAAAAAACCTATGCACCCCAATGTTCATAGCAGCACAATTTACAATAGCCAAGTGTTGGAAGCAACCTAGGTGCCCATCAGTAAATGAGTGGATCAAAAAACTATGGCACATTTACACAATGGAATTCTATGCAGCAGAAAGAAAGAAGGAGCTCCTACCCTTCGCAACAGCATGGATGGAACTGGGGAGCATTATGCTAAGCGAAATAAGCCAGGAGGTGAAAGACAGATACTATATGATCTCACCTTTAACAGGAACCTAATCAACAAAACAAACAAGCAAAATATAACCAAAGACGCTAAAATTGAGAACAGGCTGACAGTCACCAGAGAGGAGAGGGGAGGGAATTTCAGGGGAAAAGCGGAAGGGTTTAGAGCAACAAGTATAAAGGACACATGGATAAAAACTAGGGGGGTGGAAATGGAGGGAGGTGGGGAGGGCTGGGGCGGTGGGCTGGGATGGGAGTAGAAGACAGAAAACTATACAAGAACAACAATTAAAATTTTAAAAAATGTTTTATTTTTTGAAAAAAAGATTTTTTTACATTGTTACTATATTTTTGGTATTTGACACTTGAAAAATATAAAATGGTGTGCGGGATGAAGGGGCCTTCCACTTGTGTCCCATGTTTCAGGACCCATCTGTGAAGATGAGAACTGTTTCAGGTTTCTTGTGACTCCTCAGAGATGCTTCCTGCAGGAGGAAGTTTCCTGTGTGTGATCTGCCTGTACAACTCCCCCACCTCCACCGTTTACACGGAGGGTTGTATACTGTACCTGCTGTTCCAGGGGAGGACAGATGAGACTGTACATGAACAATTTTGTGAGCAATCATATTATGGAAAAAAATGTTTATTGAAAATAAGTCCTATCCTGGTAAATTTGTATGTGTTTTTTTTTTTTTTTTTAAGATTTCCTTTTGTTGCTGTTTCAATCGGCTTTGTTGTCAATAAAAAGGTATGCTGTTTAAATTTATGGTTGGTAAAATGCCTTGCTGTCATTTTCTGAGAAAAAGTAGATATATCTCCATAATAGTTTAGATTTGTCTCTATATTCAATTTATACAGCTGTATTATTCTGAAATAAGCTATAGGAGTGGTAAAATTATGATGATACTTTTTCCAGTGAAGAAAAGTTAATGTTTCATTGAGAAGCAAGAGTTATAAGGAAGCAATACACAGAAATAACTGAATGACACTTCTGTGTGTAATCACTACTATATGTGTGATAGAGTCTGCTGCTTGAAGAGTTGACATATGACCTATGGTGGCTAATGGCAGAGGTGAAGTTGGAGCTAGGAATGCTGTAGTAGTTGTCAGTGGAAGGCTAGGAGGTGGTAGGGGCCAGGGCGCATGTGGAAGGTGCTGAGGGTTCAGGGGCCCAAATGCTTGCTGTATGTAAACGCAGCAGAACAAAGTTTGTAGCGGTTGCATTACCTTGCTGTTTGGCTATTTGATTATTCAAACAACGAGTGATGTTTACCATCATCCTATGCACTTTTCTCTAAGGAGTTTGTGATGTATTTGATCAGTGTGTACAGAAGAGTCGAGCAATCTCTGAAAATGAAAGCGTAAATCAGTGCAAATGAAATTAGCTGTGGGTTGTGGTGATCCGTGAGAATGCAGAGGAGCTGAGTGAGTGTTTAGCATGTGCTCATCCTGGCGCTGTATGTGGTGGTCCCTGCCGTTGAGCATTGAGTTAGTGCAAAAGTGAGATGTGTGGACAGATATGTCGAATGTGCTGAACTAGGGAAAACAAACCCTGAGAGCACACAGAGGGTGGGACCAGTTTGCCATGAGTATTTCGGGGAGATTTTTCTGAAGAAGGGTCATATTAATCCCATTGTGTGGCTTAGGTTTGACAAATAAAGAAGAACAGGAACGCATTTCAATCACAAAGAACAGCTTGGAGAAGAGTGTGATGTGTGTGGGAATGGCTAGATGGTTGTCATGAGTGAAGCCGTCTAGTGGCTGAACAGGGCCATGAGAGAAGTTGGTGGTGGCCCTGTTGTGAGATTGTGGCCTGTCTGTACCATGACACTGAGATTTTGTTTTTAGGCCGTGGAAACCAGTAGAGGTTTTTAAGTGCAGAGTGCCCAGTATTTCCAGCCTCGTCACGATCATATTGGAGGGGCCGCTGATTCTGAACTGAGATGCTGCAGTGAGAATCGCTAAGGAAGTGCCAGGATCAGGAAGTATTTTCAAGATAAAGTTTGATGGAGGAGAAGGGAGAAGGAGTGAGGCATGGCCAGGCGTAACCTCTTCGGCTGAGGGTTTTACCAGATGAGGTTCCTACCTGTGGTGATGGAGTTGATGAGCCACACTTCCGGGTGGTAGTTGAGTTGTGGGCTAGAAAGAACAGACCTAGAGGACCACATAGCGAGAGCTAAAGGGCAGTGGAAAAATCAAAAACCGTCAGGTGCGCAACTTTTAAAAGTTGAGCAGATAAGAAGGTCCTGAAACAACTGACAGCAAGATAGGTTGGTGAGCGAGGTAGGGGGACAGAGGGTCCTGCCAGGGACACAGAGCCACTGGGTTAATAAATGCGGGAGAAGCCGTGGTGATGGTGGCAGTCGCCAGTCCTTAGAGAAGGTACTGGGTCCTTAAGGGTTCGTTGGTGGTCGCTGGCAGTCTTTCAGAAGCCAAAGTGCCGTGGATCGAAGGAGAACGGGGGATGTGAAGTGTGGACTACTGTTTGGCAGCGAAGGGAAAAGAAATAACATCTTGAAGATTTTGTAAGGTAGGGAGAGTCCGCAGAGAAGGTTCCAGAGTCGGTATTGCAGAGAGGAGGTATCAGTAGGATACAGCTTTTCCAAGAAGTACGAGAGGGTAGGAATCATACTCATGAGGAAGGATTCACCCTGGAAAATAGGAGAGGTCTGTCCTCATCTGGGTGAGAGGGAGGAGGTCAAGGCGGGTGCTCCTCGGCTTATAAATGGGTGAGAGTCAGGGATTCAAGTCGAATGACTTCTTTTCTCTGATTCATCTAGAAATTAGTGTTTTAAGTATCCCACCGTGTAGCCATTTGAAAATGTTATTTGTCAGTGTACCGGATGTTGGTGTTACTTCCTTAGAATAAGTATTGATTTCGCGATGAAAAACGCCCAAGTGTGGTAAAGCAAGGTGGTTTTCCGCCTGCAGATGGAGTTTGGAGTGGTCTACAGTTGTGTGGAGGACAAGATGTACACGGCGAGGAGGGGGAAAGGTGCCTTCTGCAACGGGCGGAGACTGCAGGTGTCCCGGCAGGAAGGTAGGTGGTCCTCTCGCGTTGGGTGTGGTCGATATCATGTACCCATATTCTGTCGTTTTTACATGTTAACTTACGGGATTTTCCGAGTGTTAGCTGGTTCGTAAATTGCGTGTATTTTCCCTTTGCTTTTCCCCCTGCTGGGGTTTGGAGGTGGTGGGTTAGACTGGAAGCTGGCGGAGTGGAGCGAACCGCCCTTGGGGCATCAGTGCCAAGGGTTGGGGGTGGGGAGTTCCTGCCTATGGTTTCAGCCGCTGTGTCCCAAGTTCTTTGTAGAATCTCTCTGATTTGATGCCATCGAAACTACTTATTAGATAGTAAATCAGGGGAAAATGTGTTACATTTGAGAAAATTAAAAATAGTGCTTGTACGAGCTTGATAATGGACATTTTAAGTCTTCTTTCTATGTGATAGCTGATGGAGGTTTTGACTCATCACCTTTCTTCCATAAACCATGACCAGCATTTTTCAGTTTGCACATTGGATCCTTTTAAATACAGCGTACTTAAAATAATCTAAATTCAGAACCTTCCCACACTATCGTTTTTTTCTCCTCAAACAATTTGAGAGCAGATTTCTATTTCCTTTTTTTAAAAAGATTTTATTTGAGGGAAACGAAAGGGGGAAAATGGGACAACTATAATAGAATGATTGATAAAATCTATTTTTAAAAAAGAATTTGTTTATTCATTTTTAGAGGGGGGAAGGGACTGAGAAAGAGAGGGAGAGAAACATCAATGTGTGGTTGCCTCTCACACGCTGTTGGGGGCCTGGCCCGCAACCCAGGCACGTGCCCTGACTGGGAATTGAACCAGTGGCCTTTCAGTTTGCAGGATGACGCCCAATCCGTTGAACTGCCCTGGTTAGGGCACATTTCCTTTTCATTGAACCCTAAGACCCCAAAGAGTGGAGTATCCATCCTGATTGTCAAGATGTTAACATGTGAAAAAATATGCATCTCAGAATTGAAGGACTGCGTCCTACAAACAACTTTCCCTTTTTATAATTATTATTTTGTTTTCCATGATATTTAATAAAATCGTATGATTATTAGAAACTCAGCCATGATCGCCATGCTCAGAACAAGCTGTGAGCATGCTCCTCAGCTGGCGGACGACAGTGTGTGGGGTCTGCTAGCCTATGGCCAAGTGTCGAGTTGTCCTGAATTCAGACAGTCTCAGTGAGGGAACGGGAAGCTTTGATAATCTGGGAAATTAGCAAACAGAGGGCAGATAAGAGAGCTTCCATGTCTAACCTGTTTTATTTCAAATTCATATGTAAATTATTTATTGAATTTGATTCCATGTTTTAAATACTTGAGGTATTTGCTAATTTCCTGCTGAAGGTATTCTGTCTGAAGGTAAATTAGTTGTATTCTGCATATTTTGGGGATGTTGTAAAATGTTAGACTCTCATAGAATCACACTGAGAATAATAAATTTGTCAGTATTTTAATATTTAAAGACTTAGAAGTAAACATCTGATACAACGAGGAAGAGAGGTAAGATTGCCCTCTTTTATTCTGAATTACAAGTGTCAATTTATTTTATTATTATTATTTTTTTTTACCAGAATTCTTATCATTAAACTCTAGTGATAATTGGAAACATTTTCTTTTAGATATCACCAAGTCACTGTTAGTGACAGAGTTGGGCTCTTCCAGAACGCCGGAGACTGTAAGAACTATTCTTTCTAACATGGAAAAGCTTCTTTGCATCCCAATTCATGGGTAAGCCCTATTCATTCCCCTCAAGAGTTCCAGATAATTTAATACATTAAGGGATAATTTTCTCATAGAAGTGAAAGTTTTTATTAATTGACATGGGAGCATACTATAATTCTAATTTTCTAATGTAATTTGAAAATAATTTCAAATTCAACAAAATTTACAGCAATAAAATAATATTAAAAATAGTACATCCTGTGCCCAGATTCACCTATTGATAATATTTTACCCCATTTGTTTGCACTTTCACTATTCCCTCTGGGGGGGTGTGTGTGTGTACTTGCACGCCTTTCACCGCCCTGAACTATCTTAGGGTAAATCACTTACACCGTAGTTCTTAACCCCTAAGTACCTCAGCGTGTTACTTGTTAAGAGCGGGGATATTCCCTTTCACACGCACGGGCACTGCTGAGTGTATAGGCTCGTTCTCTAATCTGCCGTCCAAGTTCACTCTGGTCAGTTGGTTGAATAATGTCCTTTGTAGCGTTTTCCTGTCTCCAAGGCAAGATCCAGGCTCCAGCCATTTAGCCTTCCTGTCTCTTTAGCCACCTTTACTTTGTATGTATTTTTTTTTTTAAGATTTCATTTACTTATTTTTAGAGAGAGGGGAAGGGAAGGAGAAAGAGAGGGAGAAAAACGTCAATGTGCTAAACATTGATCAGTTGCCTCTCACACACCCCAAATGGGGGGCCTGGCCCGCAACCCAGGCACGTGCCCTTGACTGAGAATTGAACCAGCGACCTTTCGGTTGGCGGGACGATGCCCAACCTACGGAGCCACACCAGCCCGGGCACTTTGAATGTTGTTTTGAGAAATCTGATGCCAATCTAATTTTCTTGGCTTTTAAATTATTTCACGATTTAATGGAACCTCTGAGAATTTGCTTTTCTTTCAATCTTTGATGTCTGGTTGGTTTACAAGTACATATTTTGGAATTGCTCATTCTCATGTAGTTTTCTCCTTCAACATGTAGATTCATGTCTTTTTTTTTTTTTCAAGTCTTCTTGAATTATAGTTTTAAATACTAGTTCAAGCCTGTTTTCATTTTCTGCTTCAGAAACACCAGTAGGCAAGTTCCATCTCTTCTGTGTCTTCCATTTTAGCCACTTTCTCTCTGACTCTTTTGACTTGTTTTTTTTTTCTATTCCTCGTGGCCCTTTATTAAGTTTTCACTTGCACCGGTTCTCATTGGGGCCTGTCTTGGAATGTAGTCTTCATCCCCGATGTCATTTTGTCTTTTGTGCCCCACTTTCTTTGCTGAGTTCAGTAATCTCATTTTATTTCTTCCTGTTCCCCCCCCTTTCTCTGTTTAGTTTTTGTATTTCTGATTTAACACACCCCTCTCCCCACCCACATTTACACCTATTTGTTTGGGGATGTTTAGTTCACATTGGGCTGATTTTAGTTTCATTGTTGACTTTTCAGGGGGAGACTTTCTCAGCCCAAAACCCCAAAGCACTTATTAGCACTGTCCAGTGTTCGCAGTAGTTTTTTGTACATTTAGCATCCTGTTTTACATTTCTGTTTATTATGTGATCAAGCTCCTGGGTTCAGATTTTCCCATTCTGTCCTTTCTGCCCTGCTGTGCATTTTCTTTTATGAACGTCTGTTGGCATGTCTTGTTTCTTTTTCATTTCTGCAAGGTTCGTAATTGCTCTTAGTTCCTACTTTTCCTTCACTTCTGTGTTTCCAAGAGGTACCACCTCTTTCACCGAGGCGTAATTGACATGCAGCATCATATTAGTCTCAGGTGTACCATGTAAATGATTCGATATTTGTATATATTGCAAAATAATCACCCCAGTAAGTCTAGTTAACATCCGTCATTACACATAGTTTCAAAATGTTTTTCTTGCGCTAAGAACTTTTTAAGATTTAGTCAACTTTTAAGTATGCAGCATATAATCTTGGTGACTATAGTCACCATGCTGTACCTCACATCCCCAGGATTTATTTCCTTTATAACTGGAAATTTGGGCCTTCGACCTCCTTCACCATTTCATCGACCCTCCGGTCCTGCCCCTGGCGACCTCCCGTCCGTTCTCCGTGTCTGTGAGCTCGGAGTGGTTCTTTCGGTTTCTCACGTTCACACGGAGGGGGACGGCCCCTCCGGCCTGACCTGGCTCTCCCGGAGAAGCGTAGCATCCCTGCGCCGCCGCGGCAGTCTCCGTGTTTCCCAGCCCTTGGTTGCCATGGCCAGGCTGTGAAGTGCGGGCCGCTGGTCCGCGTCTGCGGTCCCACTGTCGCGTTCCCTCTGCATCTGCCGTCCCCGCTCCCCGAGCCCGCAGGCTGGCGGTGCTGTTAGCATCCTCGTCCCCGTCCTCCCCCTTCAGAAGGGGCGTGAGAATTCCTGTCTCCCGATTCCTGGGCTCGCTGGAGCGATGGGTCTCACGGGTTTTATCTGTCCTCTTTGATTTTTTTTTTTTTGGTTACAATGTTTATTTTTTATCCTCACCCCAGGATACACTTATTGGTTTTAGAGAGAGGGGCAGGGAGGGAGAAACATAGGCGTGGGAGAGAAACATTTTCCACTGCCTCCCTTACGCACCCGTACCCAGGGGAAACATGCAGCCTAGGTGTGTGCCTTCATCGGGAACTGAACCCATGACCTTTCAGTTTACCAGATGATGCTCCAACCACCTGAGCCCCCTGGTCAGGGTTTTATTTATTTTTATTTGGGGGAAGGTAGCAAAGCTTTTAACATCATAATGACACTATTATTCTCCAGACTCCGAGTTGTTCTATAACTTTGCTTGAAACTTTTGTAAGCAAAGAAATTAAAAACCAGTAGTAAACACTTATATATACATTTATCCTTAAATTTTCAAGAAAGCTAGAGGTTGGAGGTCATTTACTTTAATATAGTTAACGGCTACATAAATAGCATTTCTCTGATATTTACTGTAGTCATTTGCTTGAAAAATAATAATAATAAAGCTGTTGAAGAACCACAGAATTTTGTGATTTTTTAAAAGATTTTATTTGTTTATTTTTAGACAGAGGGGAAGGGAGAGAGAAAGAGAAACAGAAACATCAATGTGTGGTTGCCTCTCATGTCGCTGCTACTGGGGTCCTTGCCGGCAACCCAGGCATGTGCCCTGACTGGGAATCGAACTGGCGACCCTTTGGTTCACAGCCCATGCTCAATCTACTGAGCTACACCAGCCAGGGCAGATTTTTGTGATTTTAATTTACTACCAATTCTGTTTTGTTTTGTTTTGTTTTGTTTTTCTGAAAAATGTCACCACTGAGTTGTAAGATCCTTTGACCTTAAAAACCATCTAATAATCCAGCCTTCTTCGTAGGTGAGTTGACCACAGTTCGGGAGATAAAGCCACTGCCCAGGAATGCACAGCCGATGGAGATGCGGCTGGGACCTGGCTTTTGGGCCGTGTCTCCTTTTCCCATGTTAAGTTTCTGTCTCCGGAATCGGTACCATCCGTGTGTAGGGTGGCCCCTGATTCTGGGCTGTGGATCCGTGATCTGGGCCGAGAGGAGGAAAGTGAAAGCGTGGCTGTCAGGGAGCGGTGGACCCTCCCCGGAGCGGGTCCCGAGGGAGGCTCCAGGAGCCTGGGCCAGGCAGCCTGCCGAGGCAGGGCTTGGCCGCGGGCGACGGAGCGCGTCCGCTGGGCCTGAAAGAGCTGCCAGCGCTTCACACCTTCAACCTTTCGTTGTTCCGCTGCCAGGAGGAAAACGGAAACAGTGCCCTTTTTTTCCAGGATTTTCCCAAAAGTGTAACGGGGAAAGTATCACCAAGGGAAGTACAGATGTACTGATTTCTCCCTATGAGCTTGCACATCCAGCTCATTCTCCAGTGTCTCAGCGTACGCTGAGAAGCGTTCATTGTAACAGAAACAATCAAGGGAGTCCTAATTTTTGAATGAGAGCCTTAAAATAAGTGGAAACAGTCTAATAGTTTCCCGGTTAGGACAGGACATGTACGAGGCCAAGTAGATCATTATGGTCCGTTTCCTTTAAGTTTGGGGCCTCGGCTCAGGCGAAAGGCACTGTGTCTGTTTTCTTATGTAATATTTTCTGGCGTCGTGGTTTAGCGAGTAATTTTCACCAGAACCATAGCTTCCTCTCTACTGAGGCCCGTTTATTGGGTTGGCCAAAAGGTTTGTTTGTTTTTTTCCGTGCACTGGCTCTAGTAGAGCTTAGTTGTCTGTAACTTCATTCAAAGCAATTTTGTTGGATGGTTCTGTGGCAGCTGCCACCATATCAGCCTGCATTTACAAAAAAATCAAAATTGGTGAGTTTTGTGTAGCTGTTTTAATATTGAAGATGGAAGCAGATACACAGCATTTTCAACATACTGTGCTTTATTATTTCAAGAAAGGTAAAAAAAAACGCAACTGAAATGCAAAGAAGAATTTGTGCAGCGTATGGAGAAGGTGCTGGGACTGATCGCACGTGTGTGTCCACAGTGGTTTGCGAGGTTTCGTGCTGGGGATTTCTAGCTGGGCGGTGCTCCACGGTTGGGTAGAGGCCAGCTGAAGTTGATGGCTGTCAAACTGAGACATTAATTGAGAACAATCAATGTTACACCATGCAGGGGCTAGCCAACATACTGAAAATACCCAGTTCAGTACATTTATTGGTGAAAATGAAACATATGTCTTTTATTTTACTGAAAAAAACATTCGGGCTTTTTGGCCAACCCAGTATATGTCAGGCACTCTGCTAGGTGCTTTACATAGTTTATAATCATTACAACCGTGAACCAAGGCAGGTGATATCTCCATTTTCATGACAAAAAGCTACAATTTGAAGAATAAAGTTTTTTTCCAAATTACAGTTTTTAAGCAGCTGAGCAGGGAGCAAACTCAAATCTTGGTGATACGGAAGATAGTCCTTTTTACTGGGTTTTGAGAAATGTGATTGTATACACACGCATGCCAAGGGAGCAGAATTTAGGGTTTGTTTTTTTTTTTTCAGCTTCCCACCCCCCCCAAAAATATCATTGTCTTAATGTTTATCTTATAAAATCACTTTGTGAGGATTAATTTTGTCATATAGCGCACCATGATTATTAGATTCTATGTATTTTCACTCTATTTTGAAATTAGATGTGACCTTTTTGTACGTGCATCCTCTAGGTAGGTTCAGATTATCTCAGTCAACACTTGGAATGAGTGGACCTTAAGGGGGAACGCTTGCCTGAAAGAATTCTTTTTTCCAACCCTGTTTTTAAACGCCGTTTGCTAGGATCCGCGGCGTGGGAACGGCAGCTGTCAACATGTGCCTTGTGGCCAGCGGCGCCGCCGACGCCTACTACGAGATGGGCATTCACTGCTGGGACATGGCCGGGGCCGGCGTCGTCGTCACCGAGGCCGGCGGCGTGCTGATGGACGTGACAGGTAGCGCGATGCGGTAGCTACGCCTTCCCTCTCTCTCCTGTGGGACTTTCCTCCACCTGTGGCTCTTGTCTTTCAACGTCTGGAGATGCGTTATGTTCTCTTAAAGACAAAACAAGATGCGATTTTCTGCAGAACCAAAACAAGCATTAGAGGGGACGGACAAGGGGCACAGGCTAAGGGCAGCGTGGGGTTCCCGACGACACGGGGCTGAGCCTCTTCGCCTGTGAGTACCAGGAGCTCTGGACGGGCTGCGGGAAAAGTCCAGAAGGTCCGTGGACCTGAAGATTGTGCCAGGACCTCTGGGTGGTGACCGTGTAATAGCTGGGGACCGACCTCTGCTCCGTCACTTTCTGCCTCAGGCCTGCAGAGGTTCAATGCTTCAAACTGGTGGTGCCATTTTTGAAAGGCAGGAGAGCCTGGGTTAAAAGTTCGCCGGGGTCTGGAGAAGGGTGACAGAGAGGTCAGGAAATGGGCGGAGAGAGGTGTGACAATGCACTGCCCGGGTTTCCTGTCTGTAGACTCCCCAACATGACGGAGGTCGTCGGAGTGATAAAAGTGCACAGAGAGAAAACAGAAAAGTGACGTTTTTCAGACTTGTGTGACTGAGACTCACCCCTAACTGGTTTTTAAAAAAAGACGCCCAGAATGTTGCCCAGCCTTAAAAAGTATGGTTATGTGAAAGAGCAGCTTTTTGAAAAGATAACTAATGGGTTACGATTGGCCACAGTGTCTATTGGCTGTTTGAGTTCTACAGGAGCAGTTTTAATACAGAATGTAACCGCTGTCCGTATCTGGCTGATTTCAGGCGGGCCGTTTGACTTGATGTCACGGCGAATAATCGCTGCAAGCAGTAAAACCTTGGCAGAGAGAATAGCCAGAGAGATCCAGGTGGTGCCTTTTCAGAGAGACGACGAGGACTGATCCTGACACCCTCCCGTGACACCCTCCCGTGCTCAGCCGTGGTCGCTGCGTCCCCCCAAATTTGCTGCCACCCTGATGGTGTCGCAAAATTTAGGACATCATTCCAGTCCCGTTATCTGATTGGTTTAAATTGTTTTTGGCGTCCGGATTTAAAGCAATTGCTCCGCACGGGCTTGGCTTCGTGGCAGGCCCGTCCCCCTGGGTCTCTCAGCGTGCCCCGAGCCAGAGCACCCTGGCCTGGAACCGTCGCCCAGCCTCCGCCCGTGGGCTGCGGGCACTGAGGCGGGCTGCACAGAGCCACGGGGAAAAAAGAAAAGAAGAATCAAGCAATGGATGCATGAAGGGCTGGGATGGCAAGTTGATGTCTCTCAAACCAATAAATTAAAAACAAAAACTTGAAAAGAAAAACAATTGCTACTTGTTCCATATTGTACTAGAACTGGATATGAAAGACTAGGTGAAATGTGTGTTTCATTGTTTTAAAATTTTGTGTGTAAGAGTGTACTTTGGGAAAAAACACCCCGGCAGGTGATGACATGCCTGTCACATCCACTGAAATAGTCAATGAGCAAGTTAGAGCTTCTGAGTCTGTGAGCTTCTGAAATTCTGACTTGCTGTTTATGTACATAAACATTCAGGGCTCATTCTTAATTGAATATTCTGGAATTTTTTTTCCAAGAAAGATGACTTTCCAGATAAAGACATCTTTCTGGAAAAAATTCTCTTTAGATTCAGAAGACGTACGTCATTGAATTTTTTTAAAGTACGGTGAGTACTTCCTCGGTGGACAGGTGGCACCGAGCACAGAACCTGCCAGCTGGTCAGCACGGAAACCATGAGTGTTTTGAAGGTAGCAATTCCAGGTTAGAACAGAGACACAAAGTAAAGAGCTCACCATTCTGTGTTTTTACTCCAGGTTTTGAGGTGAACGTTACCTAGACGTCCTTTTCGTATTTCACATGAGCATTTCTTGTCATTTTATTCCCTGCCATTTCATCGCCGTACCGCCAGGTGGCGTGCGTTGCTGTGGGCATTTCTGCCGTCAGTGTATTTCCCGGGGCGCTGCACTTCAGCGGTTCTGTGGATTCCCTCACAGTCGCTTTGTTCAGCGATTGGTGTTGAGCACGGGAAACCTAGACCTTGACAGACACATGGAAGGGATGATAAATACCGAACTGTTCCATTCTTCTCAAACTCCTTGTTTTATGTCTTTGTCATCAGTTTCTATTCAGCCTCTAAATATCCGTCACCAGTCTTTGGCTTATCCAACTCGAAAAGAGAATTTTTCTGGCTTATAGGTACTGCTAAAGATTAATTTATTGGCCTTGGCATGTGAACAGACTGTTAGGTTTGTTATCAGCTTACGTTAAGTGCTTCTATAAAGTTTCTAAGGAAGGGGTTGTCTTACTATTGTGCGCTTCTAATTCGTTAAATGCGTCGTGTGATATTAACATTTCAGTATCACCTTTTTGCATTTGTGTCGTTGGTCATGTGTACTACCACATCTCATACCGGATTCTAAGACCGGTTGTTTTTGTGATTCAATATATTTTAGTTAAGACGATCATGAATAACATTTTAAATAAAAAGTACAATTGAGATTTTCATTAAGATATATAGTTTAAGTTACTTTTTCGTTTATTCTTTTCATTAACTTATAACACATTTTCTTTGATAAAAAGTGTCATTAAACATTCAGCAATTGTCGAGCATAATACCAGGCATCATGCTAAGCACTGGACACCAAGATCATAGTTAATTCCCGCAGTAACCCCAGGAGAGGTTATTATCCTCATTTTATGAGGCACATGGATGTTATTTAATGAGCCCTCTTTCCCTGCTTGGGGTAACAAACAGCGGTGAACCTCACATAAAGAGACAGCTGGAATCCACGGTGTTAACCTTCCACACCTTGGCTGCGTAGGAGGGTCAGCCGAGACTTTTGAACATCCTTTGACTGTGTTCCACCTGAGGGCGCCTAATTTCTGGAGTCTGCAGTGTGGCCTGGCCATCTGTGCCTTTTATAAGGTGTTCCAGGTGATTCTGTGAGTAAGCTAGGTTTGAGAACCATTCGCTTACCCTCTGCTGCTTCCCAGAAGCATCTGATTTCTTACAAACGCCCTACTCACCCATCCACCCCTTTGCCCACCGACACAGACCTCAGAGGGTTGCACCGTATATTTTCGTGTCTTAAAATCGAAATGTGATTTTGACTCATCCGTTAGCCAACGAGCCTGATTTGAAAACTATGGTACTGACCTATTTTATTTCCACAAGTGACCACTAGATGGCAAACTACACAAGGGAATCAGCTTAAGAGTTTCATCTCAGAACACGTTATTTTTCCTTCAAATAAACCTCATTAGTCAGTACTCTAGTTTAATGATCTAGCGTTAAAACTAGGGTAGTTTTCTCATAAATCCAATTAATCCGGATCGTGGGTCAACTTGTGTTCCCTCTAGCAGAGCCACACACACCCTTGGTACACTGTGGCCTGGACTTCGGTCATCTTCCAGCTTCAGCTTTAAAAAGGGGGTTATTAATCATAAACACAAACAAAACATTTTGCCTTTTGTCTTTATGACAAAAGTATTGTCATAAGCATTCCTGAGAACACCTTTCTACCAATGGATTCCATGTCCCTGTCCACGTAATCGGCCCATTCTTAATATTCACTGATGTCCTGCGTACCGTTCTCAGGGAGCTGGTTGCACCTCCAGCCCTGTGAGGCAGGCGTGTGTAGATAGTATTATATGCCTGACTTTCCTTTTTCTTGCAAAGTAGTTGCTGGGATAATGGAGGTAAGGTGGTGAGAAATGTGGGGGGCAGGGAATAAAGAGACGTGAGTGAATGCGGTCATTGATTTAGGATCTCACCACCAGCAAAGTGCCTTCATTTCCAGGTGGCACCAGTTGGTCCAGTACCTTCAGGCTGGCGTACCTGGGGCAGCCACAACAGGACTCACCTGTGCAGCTGCTTGGGCTACTTCTTGAAGCAACGGGCTTCATTCTGTCTTCCACTCCCTGAGGTTTTCAAGTAATAATTCATGAAAATAAGTAATTCATGCCCCTTATCTGCACTTACCCGCGATGAAAGGTATGATCGGAGATGATTGGAGAGATTTAAGGGTTGCACTAATCTTTCTTAATGCAAATAAATGATCGCCAGCTTAAGGGCTCCCCAGCTGTCCTGAGTTAGTCTAAATTGCTTAATACAGATTACAAGGGTCCTTAATCGATAGCTTTAACAAGGATCACAATGATAAACCTGGAAGATGTGGCCCTTTCCTCATCTCTGAACATTTTCACGCCCGTCCCCCATACAGCCTGCAGAGGTCAGCCTGGATTTCTTTCAGTTTTAGAAACATACCCTCTTCTGTGTCAGGAATGGATATTCACAGCAAGCTGGGTGGGTTTTTTGTTTGTTTCTTTGCTTATTTTGTAACATTCTCCCCCAACTTCCATTTGGAAGCCCATCCTAACCCCTGTTTAGCCTGACTTCATACTTAATTTCTACCTACGTATTAGGTCTTAGCTTACACGTAACATCTTCCAAGAAGCCTTCCCTGCCACCAGGGACGGCTTTGTTGCCTCCCTTGAGTGTTCTGCGTGTCCTCACTCAGACTGCTTGCCACGTTACATTAGAACCACCTCTTGTCTGCACGCAATCAACCTATTCCCATATTCTCAGCAAAGACCGAGTCCTCCGCAGAAAGTTAACGGACAGGTGAGGGAGGTCTCAGTACCTCGTACCCCACCCTCTGATGCCTCTTTCTACCTGGCTTGAGAGAAGTTACTTTATGCACACTGGCAAATAAGAAATTGTCTAAAAGCAGCCCAGATTATCCCTTTCCCAGGAAAACAAAAGACTATCTCCTCTAGTCCTTGATTTATTTAAAAATAAAACATGAACGAAGCACCCTCAGAAAGTCTTTCAGATTCACTTCAGCTTCAAAGTGACAAGATGTGAGATGTGAAAAATACAGTAAAAGTGAAGTCTCTTTTGCTACAGAATTGAAATGAACGGAACTTTATATGATCACACAAAGTTCACGTGTGTTGAGAACTCCACATGAACGACTTCAGACAACTTGTGTCCACTGAAAACAGGCCTTCTTCACGAAGATCGGTTTCCGTAAGAAGGATGCACTCCCTTCTGTTCCTCTCCCTCTAGTTCCTCCCTGAAAGAAAGTCCTAGATGATCTTAACGCCAGAAACAACTGTTCCTGTTGTGAGAACTTGGTTTCTTTGATCTGAGGGAATCAAGGGGAATGTGACAAAATTCTAAATTCCAGGCTCTAACCCCCAACCTACAGAATTTGAAATTGGTGGGCCTGAGTGCGGCTCGTTTTAGAAGCTCTTCAGGTGGTTCAAGTGCACACAAAAGTTTGGGAATTCCTCTTAGAAATGAGAATTATATACTTGACTAGGTTTCTGTTCACTGGAAACTTGGCCACCGGAAAGCTTAGGGGACAGGTGAGTAGATCATTATGTTATACTCCCAAATTCTTTTCCTGACACCTGTCATTTCATTTTTGGTTTGTGTTTTTTTCCCACCTTCCTTTTACTTTAAATTCTTGTCATACTACATATCCAAATAAGCCATTTAACATATTTTTGGAACATGACAAGAAACTAGTAGATAGCCAGACAAATATGCAAATAGTTACAATACTCAGCCTCCGTAAAGAAAAAAATCTTGGCAATTGGTGCAGAGTGAGCACACTTGGCTGACGTGGGGAAAGCCATGTGTGCATGCGTGTGTGTGCACATGCTCTCTCATGCTGGAGGGAGAGGAGGTCATGCAAGCATCCAGTACTTGCGTTTATCAGTTAATGATTGTTAAAATTTTTATATCAAAAAGCCACCCGGGATGGATAGCTCAGTTGGTTACAGCATCATCCTAGTGGGTTTGATCTTTGGTCAGGGCACATTCAAGGAGTAACCAATGAATGAATAAATACGTGAATAAGTGAAACAACAAATCTCTTTCTCTCTCCACACCTTCCTCTCTCTCCCTCTCAAAAAAAAAAATAAATAAATATTAAAAAAATAGTGGCTGTATTTCCTGTTGTCCTTCATGAGACTCACGGTATGCGCACCAGCTGGGCGACCCGAGTTTGAACAGCGAGCGATGTGGGTGTTTGAGGGCACTTCTTCCCACTGCTGTGCGCTTCCGTGCTTGGCCCTAAACCTTCCCACCCACCTTAATCCTTGCTTTGCTTTGCATGGCTTGCTAGCTAATCCCCACTAAGGCATTAATTTATGGGCACTTTGGAGACTGATTCTCAGAATCACCAGGAGGGAAGGGGACGCATGGATTGTTTTTGCTAAGTTTCAACAAGGGGTCAGAGCCAACATGCCTGTGAATGGTTGAGCCTGGGAACTCGACTGCCTGGGAAAGTGTCCGCTCTGGGTCCGTGTATCCGGCTGGGAGAACCAGACTTCCTCTCTTGGTTCACTCTCTCTTCAGTCATTCCCAGGAGGAATCTCCAGCCAGGCCACAGTCTGAGCCATTGGGTGACACGGCCGGACATCAGCTCCAACTTAGAAACGGATGTGAGCCTGGGAGGCTTCACCACCTCTGTGGGGCTTCCGCTTTGGGAAAATCTACTTGCCACGTGGCCTGTCTCTTCTCAAACAGAGCCATGGCCAGGCTTCACTACCCCAAGATCAGCTTCATAATAATTGGGTAACAATTGGGTCGTTTTGGTCCGACTGAAAACCCTGGCGTCCGATGAATATAACTGGGAAATGTTTTCTGGTGCTCTGTAAGTCAGCACCATGCTGGTCAAACTTACGCTAAATTCTGAGGTCAGTTTTAAGCCAAGGGATCCATCCACCTATGAACAGCGTCTTCAGTTCTGCCGCCCCTCTGAGCCCTGACACCGTGAAGCTCGGGTGGGCGTCGCAGGGTCCGGGGACTGTGCAAGGCATGTAATTAGAGTTAACAGCAAAGGCCAGAGCTTTGCGAGCACCTGGAACGTAAGAAACAGAATTCAACCGGGTTTGAAAAGGTTGAGCATGACTCACTTTTAGAGAATCGAATCCGGACGGGTGAGGAATTTGCCAAGACCGTGTGCTCAGGAGTTGGAGTGAGAATCCAAAGCTGCTGTGTTTTCCTGACTACGGGCCACCTTCAGCGCTGGGTGCGAGGTGTGTGCGCGTGTGCGTGTGTGTAGTAATATGGGTACATCAATAACTGTAATATCAAGAAGAAGAAAATAGGCAAGTATGATGGGAGGAAGACCAATGTGTGTAAAGATTTGGAGGAAAACCGTGTCTGTTAGGAGGAACTGGAAGTTGGCATGCGAAGGAATGGATGGAATTGGGAACAACGGCATTGGCACCGGCACCCCAGGGTGACACGGCAGTGCGCACGAGCACCTGCAGACAGGAGAGGACTCGTTGTGGGAACGAGGCGAGGACACCGGTGTCATGGGCATCAGTCTGAGGGCCGCCAGGAGGACCGCGAAGGGGCCTGGATGCCTACGGGTCTGGGACGTCTGCCTCTAATTGGTGGGCCGCAGCGTGATTGACAGCAGCTACATGAAGAGCGAGAGCCGATTGCAGGGGGAGCGGTGCTGGGAAAGCAGGGAGGCAGGTAAAAGTTTAAGGAAGTCCCAGAAGGAAAGAGCAAGGCCACGTGGCTGTGAGCGACAGGAATTCACAGATGGGGCAGATCCAAAACCCCACGTGGAGACAGGAACCGAGTTGGGCATGAGTTCACCTTGGACTTGCTGAGTTTCAGCAAAGGGGAGGAAACCCAGGTAAAGATGCCCAGAGGGTGGCAAGATTTCAGGAAGGGGGAGGACCGAGCAACTGCGGGAGTCCCGCACAGAGGTGACATTCCCGCACAGAGGTGACAGCGGACACTGCAGGAGAAGAGGTCGTTGCAGAAGGACAGAAGGAGAAGATGGAGATAAATCTCTTCCTCGGAAGATCTCCGTAGAGTGTGGGTCCCCCCACCTGAAGACAGGTGTAAGAGGAAGATGGTGTGCATAAAATAAACTAAAAATAGGAACTAGGAGCCATTTAACTCCATCAGGAACTGGTATCTTGACCGCTGAAAAAAAGATGGGGCTCATTACCCGTGAACCCATCTCCCTGTGGAAAAAAACAGTCTGAGTAACAATGAGAGAGCTGTGTGGAGTCAGCTGGCAAACTCCCCCGACACAAAGGACTTCCCAAGTGAGGAAGAACCACCCTGGGATTTTAGTAAAGGTCGTGGGTGGTGAAAGTCAGGACTCCCGTGGGTTGTTGTTCTTGTGTATAAGCAGCTGTCAGACCGAGAGAACATCTTTCCAGGTTTCCCCTTGGGGGTTGTTGTACCGTCTTGTGTAACAGAAGCAGACGCTGGCAATTCCTCCGAAAAATGCAAACCAAAGGGTGGGTGGAATGACATGTTCCTAAGCCTGGTGATGTTCCCTGCGTACCCAGCATCGGAAGCCGATCCTGCCTCATTGCTGAGCGATTCCTGGGCTGCGCCGACACTGAGCAAACAGCGATTCAAACCAGAAGCGCTTCAAATGGCGAGATTACTCTTTTAATACTTACCAACCTGCCGTGGGTTGGTCAGGCCAGAGAGAAAGGTTCGCGGATGTGAATGATAGCATTCACGCTCTTAAGAGCTGTATTAGGCGGCCAGCAGTGGTATGGTGCATACAAGGGCTGAGGAAATGAATACTATAAAGTAAGTCACAAAACGATACAATGCAAATGGCCCTTTACCCAGGCATTAAGTTCCATCTTCAGCTGGCAGGCTGTTCATCCGTGTCCATCCCCGCCCTCCACCCTGAAGCTGATGGCTCTTCCAGGGGGGTCCCTGCAGCCTGAGTTTATGTGCCTGTGGCTTGTTCCGGTCTCCTTTGGTTCTAAAAGTCAGGGGAGCCCTGGCTCGTGTAGTTCAGTGGATTGAGCGCGGGCCTGTGAACCAAGGGATCATGGTTCGATTCCCAGTCAGGGCACAAGCCTGGGTTGCAGGCCAGTTCCCGGCAAGGGACGCACGAGAGGCAACCATACATTGATGTTTCTCTCCCCCCCTTTCTCTGTCCTTCCCTTCCTCTCTAAAGATAAATAAATAAAAAATGTTAAAAAAAATTAAAAAAAAAAAAACAAGTAAAAGTCAGGGGAGGTAGCAAGCAAGAATTTGTTAAATCCTTCTAAGGATTCGGATCTTGTTATTTTAGACTCCGATTCCTTCCCTTCCTCCGAAAGAAAATGGAGAGGACATGTAACTAAAATAATTCACTTGAGCCACCAGTCAGGGGACACTTCCAGTTTTTGGAACCTCATGGAGGTGGCGGAACAGAACACATGGGTGAGGAGGACTTGGAGTCGGTCCTGAATTTGGTTTCCTCTTAACCGATTCGTGATGATGAAGCATTTGAGTGAATTATTCTGGAGAGCCCACGGGGCTGGCCTCTGGAGCTGGGGACGGTGGGGAGGAAGCAGACACAGCCTCTGACAGGTGATGCACACACGTCAGCCGGAGGAGACAGGCAATTAAGAACACCTGCCACGAGGCAGGTCGAATCCGGGCTGCCAGGTTCAGAGGTGCCGCGTGGCCCGGTCAGAGCAGCTGTCTGGGGGGTGGTACGCCGCAGCGCCACCTGCGGTTGGGGCCAATTTCCTTGCTCCTCAGTTTTCTCGTAGGGTTGTTGGGAGGATTTGGTTAAATAGTAACTACAAATCAGTGGCACACAGTAAACGCGTCTGACACTGTGTAATGTTCCCATGACAAGTTGTTGAATCATTTTGCTCACTCGCTGTTGCATCCCCAACGCCTAGAGCCGTACCTGACCCATGGCAGGCATTTATAAATACTTGTTGGTTTAAGGACCTGAACAATGAAGAAAATGATAGTGAGGGGAAAAAGACAACAGAGGAAATGCAGGTAAACTATTAAAAAAACATTCATAGCCTGCTTGGTGGAGCTTTGGTAAGTTGAATGTCGCAAAGTGCAGCTTTTCGAGGGATTCTAAGCCAAAACACAAGAGTTAGCCATCAGAAATGGAAGTTGTTAGCTTATCCTCAAAGGAAGGAATAAAATGCTTTCCTGCGTGTACTCACTAGAGGGAGCCTGTTACTTCACATAAACCAGCCTTTCCTTCCCCAGCAAGTTGACCCAACGCACTTCAGAATTACGAGTTCATGGGAAGACCAGAGCTCATGCCACAGCCTGTACATTCTGACTTAGCAACTAGTTAAAAAAAAAAAAAAAAAAGGTCTCGGATCAAGTCAAGTCACAGCCGAAAGAAATCGCTGAAATGTGATTCATATAGTCTGTTAAAGAACAAATATTAAAGGATATCAATCACTTTTATTTTATTAACTACAAAAGAACAAAATCTATTACATGCAGATGTATTTCTATACATTTTCAATCTTTGGGTGCTCAAATTGTGCTCTACCAAATCACTGGAAATGTCATTACTTGGTTGTTTTGGAAATTAAAGTTTGCTAACTTTCTTTTCTTGCCCACTTTCTTGCATGCTTGAGCCAGGTAGTTTGTGAATCAGAATATTTTGCTTTTCATCCAAACGCCTTTGTATCTGACATTCATGGATGGGGCTCCCAAAGCGTAAGTGACCACGCTCAAACCATGTCGGGCGCCTACTGAAATGACAGAATGAGACGTATAAATAGAGCAGTCACCCCACAGCAGAGCTGGGTAACCCTCCGACTGCCAGCATTTATTGGCTAAATGTGGCCTCTGCACCTTCTGCAGCTCAAGTCCCAGGCTGGTTGGTCCTCAGGTGACCATCACGTGACTTCCTGGAACACTCAGGTACGACACACTACTGCTTAAAGGCGGATAATTGGATCATTGTAAGAGCAATTCTGGAAACGCCTTTTGCATTTTGTTAGGTATGTATAAATCATAGCAAGTCGTGTGAAATTCTTTTCTGTTGTGCAGAATCACGGTGACTCAAAGCCATGAACACAAGGCACTCGCTGGTATAAATTGCAGCCAAGGAGCCACCTGTTAAAAGCCAGGTGTGTCCTCAGGGGATCTGGGGCTAATGGAGAGAGGAGCGGCCACCCGTCCTGGGAAGGGCGGCTTACAGAGAGAGTAGGTGCCTTGCCCCCAACAACCCAAAGACGTGGAGGTGCCACGATAACCCTGGGTGTCTGGCGCTGCTGTACATTTTTCCTGAATTAGATGCCTGCTTGGTCAGGGGCTGGCTACCATCCCACTCTCCTTGAGCAGAGGCAAGTTCACCGGGGCGATGTTGCTGGGCACGGAGGGGCCTCGGCGCTGCTGGGTTTTCACAGCTTCTAGGACTTTCCTTAGCTCGTGGCCACATCGCTCTTATCTCTGCGGCAGCATTCACTTCGCCCTCTGCTGTGTGTGTGTGTGTGTGTGTGCGTGTGTGTGTGTGTGCACGAGCTCAGTCTCCCTCTGCCTCTTCTTCCAGCACATAGGTGATGGCGCTTGGCACTCACTCACATAAGCCAGTGAAGCCCCCATCTCAAGATCCAGAATCCCATCTGCAAAGACCCTTTTTACCCTGAATGCTGAGCGTGAGCATGTGTGTGTGTATGTAAACAAATATCTTCTGCTATTCAGTTAGTCTTCAGCTGATTGGGTCTCATTAAGTGTCCAAGTCTCCTTCTCAGAAGCGGAGAAGACTGGCCCCCAGCCATCACACCGTTGCTTGATGACAAGTAATGATCTGTGCCCACCTCCACCGCATCAGCCCTGCCCCTCCTCTCTCCTGCCCTGTCGTGCCATCACTTGTGTGGTGACCTTGAAGTCACTGCTTACTTTTGAATCTTAACCAAGCCTCTCTAATGTCCAGTTGTGGGGACCCCCAAGCACACAGAGGCACAGGAATGCTGTACCCTTGGCCTCTGAGGTTCCCAGGTGCCGGAAAGTCTGTAGTGGCAGGATTTCAGAGGCGTCTGCGCCAGGACCTGACCATGCTCATTTGGTAAACAGTTGCTCTTCCCTGAGACAATGGGTGGCAGCTTGTCATGCAAGATAGCCGCTGAGCTCATTCAGGAAATCGCTGCTCGTCTGCCAGGACCCAGTACATCCCTGAGCTATGGGAACACTGCAAAATCAATAGCCAGGAGCCCTGCAGCTTGGCTGTGGAATTACCACTGCGATAAAGACCCAGCCCACTGTGGTCTGAGTTCAACGGCAGGCACACTAGGCCTGCAGGAATGAGAGGTGGCGCCCACCCTGACATCATCCTCTGGTGAGCCAGACATGCCCGACGGCCGGCCGGGGCTCCCCAAGGAGCAGATCTAAGTCAAGCACAGCCTGTGGGGGCGGGGGGGAGACCCCAGGCTTCCGTTCTGAAGGTCCCCATTCTTCCACTCCATGTCATGTTCTGCTATTCCTTGTTTGAACGACATGACAGCATGGTGTAGCATGCAGTTGTGGCAAAGATGAAGAAGTGCACATTTCATAATTAAAACACCCACGAAGCTGCTGTTTTGGAGAGGAATGATCTTCACGTCACGTTCGTGACAGAGGTCCCAGGGATGGCGCACTGACTTTGCTGTTGACTTGTTTCTGTAGTTCCTGGCTGATTCTACCGAGGTGCAGCATTTTGCTGCACCTGGCAAAGGGCTACATTTTTTTAAAAAAATCGTGACTCAAAGGAACGTATTTCATTCTAAAGCTCCTTGGAATAGGCTGAGTCTTCCAAGTGGGCTATCAGAGCCGCTCACCGTGGAAGTCAGCATTTGCTGTTTGCAGCCTTGTGTGGTCTCCTAACTCCGGCGGAGACCGAGATGAGGGAGGCAGAGATTCAGCCTGCTCCTGTTTGGAGCAAAGTCCACACCGAGCAGGAACTGGTGACACTGGCTGAGTCACCTGCTCCCTTCCGAACACGGACTCTACCGCTTCTTCCAGGCACCAGTTCTGCCGCCTCAGGGTTTGAGGCTGCGTGTCTTACTCGACCTCAACAATGTTGAATCTGGAGACTCTCCAGGATCACACCATAAACCACAAGGGTTGAAACCTGTTTGACAACCATCTTGGTTTCTACCAAAAGCCTTTTATTAAACCGGTGCTTTAAACACCAATACGTCTTAGCATGTTAGCTACAATATTACCAATTGAGAACGTTAGCTATAGCAAAGGGGGAAAACATGAGTGCAATTTTATTTTACCTTTTGCCAGTTGGTACACGGTGACTAGCATGTTGGCCCAACTTTTTGAACTGGGGCTTGGACCAGTGTGTCTCGTGGGATATTTTTCCATTTGGGAAGTGCTGTCTGTCCCGTACGCTGTTGCCATTTGCCTACTTCAGGAAGGGTGGGGGGTGGTTAGAGATTTGGGACTGAGAACAATTTGAGTTGCCCAAGATCACAGAGCCACTGAAGGTAGGTAGACAGGGGCTAGCGGGAGAACAGGTTCCGTCAAGCTCCCATCCAACCTCATCGCTTCTGGAGGCCGGGGCGCAACGATGGTGGATTCTCGGTAAAGACGCATGGCCCCCGCCCGCGTGGGGTGAGAAGACTTGAGCGCCGGGGAGCGGGGTCGGAACACCGGGCCTCAACCTGGCTCCCCCGGAGCACGCCCTGAACGTGAGACACTGCCAGTTTTCGAGCAGGATTTCCGGCGCTTTCCTCACTTATTGCAGAGAAGCTGCCCGAGCCGAGGCGGAGAGCACGCACATTAATGTCCTAGGGCCGGTCGAGCGCTGCCGTTTATTAGCTCATGCGTGGCTGGGGGGTGTCGCTTAACCTCTCAAATACACGTTCCTGTCAAACCCCGAGAAGGCTCAATGAGATCATTGCCTCTCCCAAACCTGGCACTGGGTCCGCTGACGAGTTCACAGGGACCCGGGACAGATGCAGGTTGCGGTGGAAGAAACCTGCGACACGCTGAGTGTGAAGCTGGTGGTCACGCCCCACCGTCTGAACGCACCCACCGCTGTGTTTGCTTGGCCGATGGCGGGATGGCCTACCCAGCGTCTAGGATGTGAAACAACTTTTCTGAGGCAAATACAGTAAGGCTAGGAATGCCCTGGCTGTGATTAAAGGTGATCTGCTCTTTACTTTTTTTTTATTTCCATGTGTTAGTTTGGGGCTTCGAGCCAGCATCTTCTCCTACGTGTGGAGGGATGGTGGGTGTCTAGGTCCTATCGCCATAGCAGGAGCAAAGCATTTGGGAGGCAGAGACTAGGAGAACACAGTGTGGGTAATTATGATAAATTAGTTTGTCTTCATTTCCCCTGGTTGGTATTTTTTATTACATGTCTTTTTGTCCTTGGACCAGGAGGCAGTGGCTGTGGCCGCATGTACCTACAGCTGAGGGTTGCAGAGAGCAAGGTTGTGTGGGGAAGATATTTTTCACTATTTTTTTTTTCTCAAAATGAATTCAAGGAAAAAGGTTGTGGCTTGGCTGGAGATAACGATGGAGGGAAAGAACAAATATGTAAGCAGAGCCTATCGGTGTTCCGTGTTGTGACCTCTGAACCTGACATTCTCACAAAGAACTGTTTGAACTACTTAGAAGTTCTTTCTGCTCATGAACTATGTATGGTTCAGGAGTCAGAAATTAAATTGCTTTCTCCTGGGCCAGGCTACAGAGGTTGATTGTCCCATGCTGCGGAAACTTACCACCTTTTAGAATCCCCAGTGGCTTCAACCTCTCCCCAGTGTAGGGGGCAGCAGGGTTGAACACTTGCCCTGGCCTTTCTTGAGCTCCTGGGAACAGAACACCAGACACTGAATTTTCTGCAAAGTAGCGCCTACGTTACTAGGTAAGGTTTATCTTTTGAGGGTCCTGGGGAAAGGAAGATCATCCCACCTTTATTATTGTTGTAGAAAGCAAAGCACATGGCAAGGAAAGAAGCTACTTAACGAGGCAAATGAAAAAAGACCCTTTTTTTATTATAACACTGTGTACCGTTTGAACCAGACCTCTTATCCTGACTGTGGAATAGGAAGTGGGTTCTGAACCCATAAGCGAAGGGAAGAGAGTACAAGGGTTACTCTCCGCTGACCCCATATTTGACCAGTAGGCCAGGAGGGCACTGTCCAGGACACTCTGTAGGGGGCACAGAACACCCCGGGAATATCACAGGATGGGGAATATGTGATCACTGGAATCCCTGTTGAGTGTAGAAAGGGGTAGTTCAGAACAGGAGCATGGGCTGGGGTAGGTCACTCAAGGGAAATACCCAAGGAACAAGGTACGGTTGCAAACCTGACATTTGAGGAGAAAGGATCTGCTTGAGCCGAGTTTGCGTTTTGCTGAGTGGAGTATCCAAGTCTGGAGCTGGAGCGGACTTGTGAGGACAAAGAGAGGCTCCCTCCCCTTGGTGATCGCCTTGCTGACAGCCACCAGAGGTCCTTCTTCTCTGCCCGCCCCTTTGGACATACTCACCCAACCTCCATCCACTTAAATGTCAAGAGTACTTGGGCCATGTGACTCCTGAGGGTGATAAGTCTTGGTCAGCCACCCTTGCCTTCATTTGCAGCGGGCTCAGGGCAGGGGCAGACTGGGAGAGACGGTGAGCAGGCTGGCCCTGGCTCATGCAGTGCAGACAAAAAATGAAGAAAGAGGGCTCTCCAACTTCCGCAGTTACCCTTTCCAGAGCTACAAATGGCTCAACCCAAGTGGTTGAGCGTGAATTTGCAGGATTCTTATTCTAATCATTGTGCACCTTAGGAATGAGCAGGACAGGCTCCCTTCCGACCCGCATTTCATCTGTTCACCTGTGTTTGGAGGGCTGGTCGGGCTGTGTCCCTGCATGCCTTCACTGCCTCTCTTTTCCTTCTCCCTCCTGGGCTGGAATTCTCCGTGCTGCCTCTTCTCGGAGTACAGGGTAGAGTAGCAGGGTGCATGTCACAGGGACCGGTTCTCCATTTGCCAATAGTGATGTTCATGCAATCCTGCGTCTATTTGGCCCCGAAAGGGTCTTGGGCAATCATGTTCTGCTGTCTTCCAGTGGCCTCTTCCCTAACTAGCTTCTCACCAAGAGCCCCGTGCTGACCCAGGGCCTCCACTGGCTTCCTGCCCAAGAAGACTCTAGGCCATAAGTACCGGGGTGTTGCTTTCGGGCCTCAAGGCTGCTGCGTGCAGGGAACAATGTGTGTTTAACTGATTAGGCCTACGTGAGAGTTAAAAACCGAATTTAAACGACCTTAGAATAAACTCTTTTTCTTGTGATACGTGTCTTATTTTTATTCATTGGCTAATTAAAGACTTGCTACAGAAAACCAAATGGAAAATAAAATCTAATTTTGGAAAAAAAAAATAATATGTTTAACCCAGATGTCAGCTAGGACCCCCCTGCAGTTTGAGAAACTACTTAAAGGTTTTAATTGATTTCAGACTGAACCGAATTAATTGCTACCGTTCTAGCTTTCTTTCCCACAGCTAATCTAATCTTATAATAACATGGTATGATTGTTCACATCAAGTTCCATCTGCGGTTGTGTTTCATTCAGGTACCACATTACAAGAAAATATGAAAATTTGGGCATATATAGAAAAGAATGATAAGAATTTCTAAGGAATAGGAAACCATGTTATACAGGGAAGGTTCAAGAATTTATTACGTCCTTCCTGGAAAAAAATAACACATACTTAAAAGGGAAACGTTTGCTGTCTTAAAATATTTAGAAGAAAACTAGATTTATTTATTTTGTCCATACCAAGCAAGCATAATTATATCTAATAAATAGGAATTATAGAAAAGTGAGTTTGACTCAGTATAAGGAAGACCATTCCAGCAGCTAGTATCTTCTAGAAATGTAACACAGTGGCAAAAAAAAAGATTATCTTTCCCTAAAATCATTCCATCTACAAATATTTGTTGTGGCTAATTTCCAGGCATTGTTCTCACACTGGAATATTGCCATGAATAACTCAAGAAAAGGCCTGATAGTTGTATATCTGGGCTGTCACAGGATATCTTAGAATTTGAAAAGGAAAGTGAAATTATGTTATTTCTATGGGATTTTTCGTACTCTAAAATTTTGTAGTTTTATTTATTTGAAGAAAATAAAAACAACAAGCTGTTTATCGTTTAATATTGTAATTACCGCTTTCTGGACAATGATTATTATCTTACTGTTTTCCTTTAGTGCTGATGAATTCTGCGTTGTGTGTGGAAAGGTGTTCCATCAGCCCCGGGCTCTGGCCTTAGCAGACCCAAGGGAAAGAGAGCGATGCTACCTAACACGGTAGCCTGGCAGGTCAGCCCTTCTCAATTGGTCCAATCAATCAAGGTGTTTTTCATCTCGCCTTTCTTTTCGAATACATTAGCTGTCATCCGAGACTCTGTGCACCGGTACATGTGATAAAGTGCTTTCCGTAATGTCATTGCCATCTGCAGTAGAAATGTCCAAGAGTGGGAACCACAAATCCATGCTGCTGTGTGACTGGGAGTGGAACTTGCTAACTGCGGTACAACTCACACAGTTTTTAAAATTTAGCAACATGTATCGTGAGAGATTTTGATAAATGACTTACAGATACATATTTAAGGCACCGCATTTGTAACACATGTTATTCTGCTCATTAAAAATTTCTGATTTGTCATTACGAGATCATGATTTCTTAGGCATCACCACTTCATTTCTTACATGCTCACAAACTATATTAAAAAGTTTATTCTAACAGTTTTCCACAATCCAAATTTACTTTCTAAAAAAACAAATTAGAACATCTCGAACCTCTGATTACTCAAGCTCCCTTTCTGCAGTGTCTCTAGGGGTGAAATTATTTTTCTGCATCTTTTTTTTTATTTTATTCCATGTCTTCTTATTAAAACTTTTCATTAAGACTACACTTTAAAACTTATTCCAAATTGGAATTTAATAGAATACCTTATTTTAACTATAGTATAAGATGTTGCTTTAATTTAATTGATTTTTGAGTGATAAAGAATACACAATAAAGGTTTATTATGATAAATCTCCTTAAACATATTAAAGGCTTTTAAAAATTATTAAAAGGCAGAGAATCCTTCTTTGCCACTGTATTCTTTTCATCATTCTATGGAAGTTTTATTAGTCACTGAATAAGGTTTTCACTCTAAAACTAGGTTTCCATTCTCAAGCATTATCTTGTTAATTCTGCTCCATGAACTTTCTAGAAATCAAGCACCCACAGAGAAACCCCGGGACCCATTTGCTTATCCAATGCAATCCCATCAGGTATCCAGGTCAGTATCCTTTGGAACATTGCTCCTTATTTTTCACTTTATTTTTTAAAATTTATTCTATCTTTTTTTAGAGGGGAAGGGAAGGAGAGAGGGAGAGAAACATCAATGTGTGGTTGCCTCTCCGTGTGTCCCCTGCGGGGAACTGGCCTGCAACCCAGACATGTGCCCTGACTAGGAATCGAACCTCGATCTTTTGGTTCGTAGGCCCGCGCTCAATCCACTGAGCTACACCAGTATTTTTCCACTTTAAAACACAGTTTAATTAGCTCTCAAAAAATTATAACAAGAATAAGATTGCGTCTTTTGGCTTGTTGAACACTATTCCAAATACCTACTGCAGTGCAGAGCTTAGGTTAGGTACTCAGTACATGTTCAATTTGATAAATACCGAATAGAATGAATATGCGAATGAAGTGGCATCTCAACACTGGAGAGAGAACAACGGCTGTTAGACAAATGGAGAAGAGGAATATCTAGACTGATCCAGAACTGAGAAAATATAACCATGCAGGTAACAACAAGGGTATGATAGTTGCAGATACTCACGATATTTTAAAAACAAGTAAGTGCAACATTCCCTCCATACCACCCCCCTTTCAGTGGCCTCAGTACTCAAGCCATGTGCAAGCAGAAGCCTTTGAAAACCAAGATAGAACTGCAGGTTATAAAATTCCTAGCATTCTTCATTTGAATTCTTGGAAATCTTTTGATTTGTTTGACTTTGGAAAACTCTGGGTTGTTTTTCATTGTGACCACATCAAAAGAACACAGATTCAGCCTCTCTGAAAATGACAGCAGATCACGAGTTCGGTCTCTGCGCGAAGGAATCTGAACCCCACACCTTCATTTTACTGCCCCTATGTCACCGCTTCAATTTCATCCCTGAGGCAGATTGCTGATCTCTGGGCATCGTAACAAAGGAAGTTCGCAGTTTTGCAAACTTTTTGATCCAGCTCTAAGAAATTAACGTGTTTCTGAGAAGCTGAGCCTCTTTCCCTGAAGTCAGTTTAAAAAGAACGGGATTAACCCACACTCTGTATTGCTCCTTGCTCTTTTGGTGAGCGCCAAAGGTAAACCTGTACTCTGAAGGGTCACCTGGCTACCTGAAAACTTCCATAGTCCCACCTGAATAAAGCCGAACTCCTTAGCTTTCCCGTCCAGGCCTTTCTTCAGTGTATTCTCATCGTTCTAACTTCCTTTTGCATATTAACCAAGGTTTTCCAGAGGAACAGAACCAACAGTACGTGTGGCTGTTTGGATGGTACATCTATCTATTTGTCTGTCTGTCTATTTGTCTATCTATCTATCTATCGTCTATCTATCTTAAATAACTGGCTCATGCAATCGTGGGACTGGGTAAGTTCAAATCTGCAGGATAGGCCAGCAGGCTGGGGACCCAGGGCGGCGCTGCAGTCCCCAGTCTCAAAGGCCATCTTCTGGCAGAAGTCTTTGCTCAGGGAAAATCAGTCTTTGTTCTACTTAGGCCTTAACCAATTGGATGAGGCCCAGCTACGTTATCAACTACTCACAGTCCACTGACTTGAATGTTAATATCGTCTTAAAAAATTCCGTCATAGAAACATCCAGAATAAGGTTTGACCAAATGTCTAGGTATCATGGCTCAGTCATGTTGACATAAAATTAACCATCATTCTCTCCTTCCCAATGATATAGATTTCCTTATCATCACTTCCCTCCGTACATATCATTCCCATCGTAACTTTTCATTGTCCCCCAGTAGCAGCCACCTCTTCCCCTGCTAACCATGTCCTCCAAATTTGCATACTCTAGTCTAATGAGTTTCCAACTGGGGTGTGTCTCAGAATCACTGGGAACCAGGAAAGACTACAGTGGCCCAAACCGGTGGGAGTAGCGTAGGGTCCAGGGTATCAGCATTTAACCACACACTGCAGAGGCTTCTGATTCACGACTCTAGTCTAAAGTGTGCCCAGCTTTCAAGTTGTTTTGCTTCAGAAAGACCTTCATTTGTGAAATTGTGCTTTCCACGAACCCATCTGTATTCATTTACAAAGACTGCCATAAAAATTTCTGCAGACTCAGGGGCTAAAACAACAGAAAATTATTTCCTCACTGTTCTGGAGGTGGGAAGCCCATGATCAAGGTGCGAGCAGCGTTGGTTTCTCCCGAGGCCTCCCTTCTTGGCTTGTAGGCAGCCAGCTTCTCACTGTGTCCTCACGTAGCCTGCCTGTCCTTTGTGTGCGTGTACTCGTGTGTCTCCTTGTGTGCTCCATGCATAAATGAATGAGCAAGTCTGGCTGCCTTTCAAAATTGATGGTGTTTGTTTTTGGACATCCCTGACAAAGAAGTCCTCATCTGCAGCCAGCCATTCCCTAAATTAATCTCACCATAGTATTTGCTTTCCATCTTCATTTTGTCTCGAGCCAGAGCCCAGACGCTCACCTCATCCTCCCACCCCCCAGCCCCCACATACCTTCCCGGTGGAGCCATCGTCATTAAAATAGCGTGTGATGATGTATCCCCTTTTGACAACTACTCCGCTTTGCCCAAACCTGCTGAAGATTTATCACAGGCAGTTGTTCCTGGAACGCCATTATTCATTTCGGATTTAACAGTGGTTGTTAATATGAGCAGAATAAGTGACTCACTGCCTAGCCTGTGGTTAATTGGATTCATAATGCACACGCAGGATCATTCAGCTCAGGTTGTGACTGCTGCACCCTCTATCACAATGGTTTTTGATTACTGGACGTTTCTTTGTGATTTTTACACACTAAGGGGTCAAGATTTTAAACCCAAGTATGTTAGATTATTCCACAGACCTTTTGATAGAATAGTAGACTTTCTTCCTGCAGTTGACACAGAAGTCAACCCTGTTCCTCTTTGGGGGCACTTCGCCTCCACGCAGCCAGGGCTCAGTGTTCTCAGGTAGCCCTGCCCCTTCCTCCCTTCTTTCCCAGGTTGTGAAACTGCATTAGTCACTGATGTTGTTGAAGATATTAACCTCCAGTTTTGTCCTAATTAGAATGTGGGGAAAATCTCTTCATTCATCTGCAACAAAATTAGAGGGGTTTTTCTTTCCCCCAGCGGCGATCAAAGACCTAAGACACAAGATTAGAAATTGGTGCATTTGTAGAGTATCAGAGTGCGGGCTCAAAGCACGTTCAGGGTCACTGTGACTGGGGCACATTCAGCACACCCACGTCGCTGCACGTTGTTATCCGCAGCCTGCCTACCACCTGCACACCGTGGGAGCATCCAGTCTCACCCGGAGCTCTCCCAAGGCTCAGACTGGTGTGGCATCCCTCACACTTCTCCCCACACCTCACTCAGCAAGTTGCTTCTAACTTCCAGGTCATTGCAGGGTTGTCTCAGTTGCCCTCCGATCATTTCAGCGATGGTGCCCCTCTTCTGTAAAAATTGCATTTGTCATGGTCCAGTTCAGACAGTGCTTCCTGGGGTGATACCTGCCAAGATGCCACAGATGCCCCGTATTTCTGAACCAAAAGCAAAAACCCCATTGCCCCTGATGGCAAACTGGGCCAGGGATGTTTTCAAGGAGTAATTTCTCCTAACTTTTAACTTGCAATTCACTGAGGTCCTTTTCTCCAAGAGAAGAAGGTCAGTGCCAATAGGTCCAGGGAAGTGTCCATTTTCACCATTCTCCCTGGATTTTATAACGCCCCAACCAGAAACTGTCTATATAGAAACAGTAGCTTCTTGTCTCTGAGATTTCAATGAAATTTTTCACTTTTCTGGTTTCGTTTCCCCACCTCCAGTGCCATTACCTATATCCACAAATCCCGTTGAGCAATTTTTTTTTTAAACACTGGGAAGTCTCTGTAAGTCCTGCCCCTTCCGTTGAGCCCTTTGATGAAGTGGGTTTCCCACATGTCATCCTATCTCTAGATCCTTCCAGACGGGGTCGAATCTGGAAACTAGCACTCAGGGTCTGAGTTTATATAGTATTGGAGACCATAGGTGGAAATGCAGCATTCATCAACATGGCAAGTGCGTGGAAAAAAGTGACAGCAGGTTTCCAGGAGGCAGCCCTTGAAATGCCAGGCAAGGGGGCTGTCAGCAGGAAGGGGTCTGTGGTAGGGATCAGGGCCCAGGCAGAGTTAGGGATCAAAGGCAAGACTCCTGGATTTAAGGAAGAAAATGCCTTACAAACACAAGGTCTTATCTGAGCCTTTTGGGAAGGATTACCATGGGAGGGCTAGAGCTTTAAGGAGCAGAACAGAAGTTAGCATCTGAACTAGGTTGAAAGCGGAGCCCAGGGGCTTGAGAAGTGAGCAGATGTTCAGTGATCACAGTGAGGGCACGTTTTAGGCCCAGACAAGTTCAAGGAGATGCTAAATTCCAGGCTTGTGGTAAAGAGCAGCATTATTCAAATGTTACTGCTCAGTAAACAGTTCACCTGAGAATCTTTGAAAAATGCAGATTCTGACTCAGCAGACCTGAATGGGTTCTGATAGTATGTATCACTGATAAGCTTTTTGGTGGTGCAGATGCTGCTAAGCTGGGACCACAGTTTTAGGGGTCTTATTTCTTATTAACTTAAAAAAAATTGAAATAACTCTAGATTGACAGAAAATTACAAATATAGTACAGAGACTTCCCATATTCCATTCACCCCACTTTCCTTGATGTTAACATTTTATATTATGTTGAACATTATCGAAACTAAGACATGAATGTCAGTACATTACTAGTAAATAAACTATAGACTTATATCAAATTTCCCCAGTTTTTT